>CAUYRH010083455.1:0-17500 GCA_963574655.1 Perodicticus potto | reverse complement strand
TTTCTCAGCAGTAGATAGAAGGGTTAAATTTTTCAGCAGAAGTGCTCTGGACCCAACACAAACATTTTTTAGCCAGGAATAGCTAGAAAGGCTAACACCGTTTGATGAACTCAAGGTTACATATAGCCGCAAGGAAAGGAAGTCAGAGCTCTCTTAATTTTTAAGGTAATCAGACGCAAGGTGAGTTCTGCGTTTCTTGCCACTGTTGGACTAAGTGGTCACGGCATACTTCTACCACCTGGTGGCCACACACTTGAATTGCAAGGCCTGCTTTTTCAGAAAGCCAGGGAAAAATACTTTGGCTGGATGGAGAAAACCAATGAAATGAAGTTATAGAAAACAATTGCTATTTTTTTAATCTATAAATAATACGTGGTAATTCTAGATCAACCCAGACTTATCGCTCTCTTCTTTGCACTTTTTGGTGTGTTTTTTTTCACCAATACTTGGTAGACACTGAACTGTTCTTGACTTGACCATGGATATTGAGTCAACTCACTGCTCAATGGCAAGGAGGATCTAACAGCATCTTTTCCTCCTGGCTCCCCAGAGACTTAAACCAGGCCTGAGAAGAAAGAATCTAAGGCTCTGCTAGCTTTCTCCAAAGATGGAATTTGGTTTTGCTTCCTTGTAATGGAAAGCCAAGGAAGACTTTGAAGTAAATATATTCCTACCTCTGAAGTGCTAAGAACCCTAAAATTCCTGCATTAGTAATTAATTCTATTTCCTTTCTGAGTGTTTCCTTTGAAAAATGTAGACATCCATGTGAGGGGTGAGCTGTTAAATCATTAACACTCTAGTGTGAATAACGGTCTTAGCCACTTTCCTTAGGTGGGGCTCATGGCTTCTAGAAGTCTTGGGAGGTGGTGTTAAGGAAATAGCCCAAAGTGAGGAAGAGAGGGTTTCAGATATGGTATTTCTATTATCTTGTAGCCAAGAGGGTCAGAGAACCGCTGGGGAGAGCTTCACCTCAGCCTGTGGGAGCGTTAACAAAACCTCAGTGACCAGTTACCCAGAGAAAGCGGTGCGTGTGTCTGGGAGGACACTGGGGGGAAGTGCTACAGAAGACACATAACCACAGGACCCCAAAGAGGAAGCTGCTCTTCTAGCTGGGGACATTGCTGTTTCCTTAAAGCAGAGTTTATAAGGCTTGTGGCACTGGTCCTGCCTGCAGATATATATCACTCAATCCTCAACATTTAAAATTGGGAGATTTTACATTTAAAAAATCTGAATTTCTAGCTTTTCTTAAAAAAAGAATAAGAATGAGAATACTGATTCTAGTATTCTCAGAAGCTTCCCTGCTGGGAGAGGGTGTCCCCTCTCAGTTCACCACTGTCCCCAGAAGACCCACTTGCCTCCTTTTTGCTCCTGATGGCTTCTGAACGCTAATGGCTTTCAAACACTAACAATAATTAAAATGATAATAAATGTCATAAAAATACCAGTAATGACCAGTCGTTCAAAGTTACTTCAAGCCAGACATCGTACTAGTCACATCCGGAAATTATCTCTAATTCTCTCAAACCGGTTGTGTTTATATCCCCGCATTAGAGAGAAGGGAACAGGGACAAGGGAAAGTTGTATATTTCGATGATGCTTTTCATATTTGTATTAGAACATTGTCGCTGTCGATTTTCTTGGGTATTTATTATGCATTTTGTATTTTTTTCTCATTTCCTTAGAGACTCAGCTGAAATGAATAGTGCTACATTCACTTTCAACGCAGGTGGCCATCTGACTGCTTGGTCTCACCTCCCCTGCAGCTGGAGACTCTGGGTAACAGGGATTGAGACCCCTCTAAGCTCCCCTATTCTACCCACAAGGTGATGACATTTCTGTTTAGCTATGTGAGACTTCTTTTTTTTTTTTTTGAGACAGAACCTCAAGCTGTCACCGTGGATAGGGTGCTGTAGCATCACAGCTCACAGCAATGTCCACTTTCTGGGCTCAAGCCAGTCTCCTGCCTCTGCCTCCCAAGTCGGTGGGACTACAGGCGCCCGCCACAACACCCAGCCATTTTTTGGTTGCAGCCATCATTGTTGTTTGGCGGGCCCGGGCTGGATTCAAACCCACCAGCTCAGGTGTACATGGCTGGTGCCTTAGCCCGTTGAGCCACAGGCGCTGAGCTGTGAGACTTCTTTTCTAAACCACAAATCGTCATGGCTTCCTACTGTTTCACTAATTCATTAATAACCATGTTGTATTTCCAAAGATCAAGTGCATTTGGGCCAACTGGGGGGAAAAAAGAGGTGCTTCCATTCTTGCCCATTACTAAGGGCAAAGTTCTCTGACTTTGAGCAGTGATCTCTAGGGAGGCAGTAGGGAAGCTTCAGAAGACAGCTAATGGGGCTTTCTTTAGAATATGAAAATAATGCCACTGCCCTCAACTCTTTGGAATCTTTGCCTCCTCTTGCCCAGTAGAGAGAGATTTCCAAGGTCCTTCTACACTCTCCCTCCTGGTAACCAGGTAAGCAAAGCATTCGGGAGGCTTTGGGCCTATTTTCTTATCCCGTTAAATTCGTAGTCCAGAAATTAGTTTGATCATGTATCGTGTGTTTAATCAAAAATTAAAATATCCCAATGACATATCTCTTGATGTCTCCCAAACTTTGTAACTTTCTTTTTTTTTTTTTTTTTTTGAGACAGAGCCTCAAGCTGTCACCCTGGATAGAGTGCTGTTGCATCACAACTCACAGCAACCTCCAATTCCTGGGCTCAAGCAAGTCTCTTGCCTCCACCTCCCAAGTAGCTGGGACTACAGGCGCCCGTCACAATGCCCGACCATTTTTTTGGTTGTAGCCGTCATTGTTTGGCGGGCCCGGGCTGGATTTGAACCTGCCAACTCAGGTGTACGTGGCAGGTGCCTTAGCCCGTTGAGCCACAGGCGCCGAGCCCAACTTTGTAACTTTCTTTCTTTCCTTCCTCTTTATTTAGTTCACGTTCAGTAATTTTTCCTTGTCAGTTTTAATTGCTATTGACATTATATAATTGTCAGAGTCAAATACAAGTCATGTTACAAAAATCAGCTCATCCTTCTCACGTCATTTCCTGAGCCCTACTACAACCACTTTCAAACCATTTTATACTATAGTCTATGATTTTTCACTTATCTACTTCTCACTGTGGAAAACGAGGACATTCTATCTCCCACACCCACATAACACACAAACACAGATATACACACATTCACATGTTCCAAGTCCCCATCTTCCAAAACAAATTACATAAAGAAATTTTACTTTATTTTATTTTATTTATTTATTTTTTTCCCCAGACAGAGCCTTAAGCTGTTACCCTGGATAGAGTGCCCTGGCATCATGGCTCACAGCAACCTCTAATTCCTGGGCTCAAGCGAGTCTCTTGCCTCCACCTCCCAAGTAGCTGGGACTACAAGCACCCACCACAACGCCCGGCCATTTTTTGGTTGCAGCTGTCATTGTTGTTTGGCGGGCCCGGGCTGGATTTGAACCCGCCAGCTCAGGTGTACGTGGCTGGCGCCTTAGCCTGCCGAGCCACAGGCACGGAGCCATTTTTTTTTTTTTTTGAGACAGAGCCTCAACCTGTCACCCTGGATAGAGTGCCATGGCATCACAGCTCACAGCAACTGCCAATTCCTAGGCTCAAGTGAGTCTCCTGCCTCTACCTCCCAAGTAACTGGGACTACAGGCATCCGCCACAACACCTGGCCATTTTTTGGTTGCAGTCACCATTGTTGTTCGGCAGGTCCTGGCTGGATTTGAACCCGGGAGCTCAGGTGTACGTGGCTGGCGCCTTAGCCCGTTGAGCCACAGGCGCCGAGCCCATAAATAATTTTTTTTTTTTTTTGAGACAGAGCCTCAAGCGGTCACCCTGGATAGAGTGATGTGGCATCACAGCTCACAGCAACCTCCAATTCCAGGGCTCAAGCGAGTCTCCTGCCTCTGCCTCCCAAGTAGCTGGGACTACAGGCGCCCGCAACGATGCCCGGCCATTTTTTTTTTTTTTTTTTTTTTTGGTTGCAGCTGTCATTGTTGTTTGGCGGGCCCAGGCTGGATTCGAACCTGCCAGCTCAGGTTTACGTGGCTGGAGCCTTAGCCCGCTGAGCCACAGGTGCTGAGCCCATAAATAAATTTTAGTTAGATAAATAAGCAATCAGTGTTATATTGCTCAAGGTCTAATCAGGAAACAGAAACCTCAGAGTAATTTTTACAGGAAAAGTTTAATATAAAGAGTTATTAACTGTTGTACAGAATTATCTATGAAGGGAGAAAGAGAACTCTAAAGAATGCTCCAGAGGTGAACAAATGTGGGAAACCAGAATATGCTCCCCAAGTCTGGGTACGGTGGCTCACACCGGTAATCTCAGCACTTTGGGAGGTCAAGGAAGGAGGTTTGCTTGAGGCCAGGAATTTGAGACCAGCCTGGACAACCTAGTAAGTCCTATTCTGACAAAAAATAAGAAAAATGAGCTGCTTGTTATAATGGGCACCTGTACTCCAAGCTACTCGGGAAGCTGAGGCAGGAGGATTGCTTGAACTTAGGAGTTTATTGCTGTGAGTTATGATAGTACCACCGCACTCTAGCCAGGGAAAACAGAGTAAAGCCTTGTCTCAAAAAAAAAAAAAAATCCTCCCCCAAATATGAAGGGCTGTTGAACTAAAAACAATTAATAAGAAGCAGATGTGTGGGCGGTGTCCATAGCTCAGTGGGTAGGGCGCCAGCCACATACACTGAGGTTGGTGGGTTCCAAACCAGCTGGAGCCTGCTAAAACAACAATGACAACTGCAACAAGTCGGGCATTGTGGCAGGCGCCTGTAGTCCCAGCTACTTGGGAGGCTGAGGCAAGAGAATCACTTAAGCCCAAGAGTTTGAAGTTGCTGTGAGCTGTGACACCACTGTACTCTACCCAAGGTGACAGCTTGTGACTGTCTCAAAAAAAAAAAAAAAAAGAAGCAGAAGCAAGAGGGCTCTCTGCCCTCCACTGGGGCTCAGGAAAAGACACCCAAAGTACAGCAAGCACCTTGGATGCTGAATGCTTTGAACTAAAGGAGACTGAGAGGCCTCATATGTGGTCTCTCACCTTCTCCTGCCCTCCTGTCTCCCACCTGTCTTTCTCCCCTGGAGTGAGTCACAGAAACCAGAATTCTTCCTCAAGACAGGTTATAGAAACTAGAACCCTCTCCCAAAAAGCAAGTTGTAAAGCTTAAAAACACTACTCTAACCCTCTCCCATCCGTGTAGGGGCTTGTCGTGAAGAAATTCTTTGACCCACCTTGCCTTGTGGGTCATAAAACCCCGTACTCAGGAGAAAGGAGTGCCAGGCAAAGAGGCAGAGAAGGATCCAGACGGGCAGGCCTTGCTGGGTTCCCCCGCCCCAGTTATTACCTTTCCTGCCCAGTCACATTTCTACGTGGCTGTCCATTTTTCCTGGAACCTAAGTGTAAAAATAGACAGCTTTCCCTGAGTATTAATAGTCTTTATTTCTGAAGCCACTTGCATCATATAAAACCTTGATTAAATAAATTTGTTTATTCTTTTCTTTCTCTTTCTTTTCTTTTTGAGATAGGGTCTGAATTTTTTCTATTTTTGGTAGAGACAAAGACTCCAGACCTCAAGCAATCCTGCCTCTACCTCCCAGAGCGCTAGGATTAGAGGTGTGAGTCACCACAGGAGCCTTGTTACAACTTTCTCTTGTTAACCTGTCTTCGTGATCCTGATGGGTGAGGAAAGGTGTTGATCCCCTCCGCACCCCTGTATCTCACTCTATTTGCCTAAAAGCAGGATATAAACTTATAACCTTATCGTACCCTCCTCTCTACTGGGGAGAACGAAGGTTGACCACTGAGGACAGCTTTACACCCTCCTGGGCCTGGAAATGACACTAGAGGAAATTTATTAAAAGATTGACTAGCTGTTTCCTGCCACCTATTTGCCTTCTTCAAGTTGCCATTTGTAGAGACTCCAAGTCGTTTCCTTCATCATTTCTCTACAAATTTACTGTTCTTGGGCAAAGATGCTATATAAGCTGGTGTTTAAAGCCACCCCTTTGAGGGCTACTCCTTCTCTGGGTGTTTCCCACATATGTATGAAATGCATACGTTAATAAGCTTCTGCTTTTCTCTTGTTAATCTGTCTTTTGTAACAGAAGTCTGTTCCTGTTTTTCCTCTATTTGGGGATACTCAAGGGAGGAACATCCCTCCTTGAGGCTGGGATGGCACAGATGTTTGCTGGGTTGCTCCAGGCCAGAGCTGGACCACAGTTACCGGATAAGACAGAAACATCACTCCAGGGTGCAGATATATAGACAACCATAGCCAGAAATGACAAGCAGAAAGCACCTCTCCAGAACGCTGGCAGGTCTGGGCTGAGAAGCCAACTGAGGCACCAGCATGATTCCCTGGGGCTCCATCCCTGGCAGTGCTGCTGAAGCTATGAGCATTTAGGAGGTAGTGGTGAGAGCTGCTAAATCTGCTGCTGCCAGCCAAACAGTAGCAGCAAAAAGCAGCAGAACGCTAGAATCAGGGAGAAGCTCTTTCTTCCTGCGGTGTTTCTCCAGCGCCCTCTACTGACAATGCTGTTAACTTCATGCCAGCTGCAAAGGAGAAATAACTAAAGGAACCAAATTTTCACAGGTGGGCAACACAGTATGAGCCTGGAGCTGAGAGGCAGTAAATTGACAACTGACACTGTGTTTACCTTTTATGAATCTATAAGTGTTCTTGACAGCTGAGTCATGTAGTATACTACAATTACTTTTTCTTCTCCACTTAACTTTTTTTTTCTTTGATTTAATCATTAACTTTCTTGTTTTTGTCTCTTTAATTATCTTCAGTTCCCAAAGTCTTCCCTAATGATTTAAATCTCCCTTCCTAGGAGGGAGCAATCCTTTGAGTCCTAAGGGAGACATGGCAGCAGAAACCATTGTCATTATTTGAGGAAGTTTATGCTTCTGTAGCAGGTTCCCCTATGGGGCCAATTCTCAGAGAGCCACTGACTGAGATCTTTTCTCTGCCCCTAAGGGTGATCTTACACATGCTATGCTCACTTCTTCATCAACCCACTGCCCCCCAGTTTCTCAGCATCACGCTTAACTAATCACAGCACAGCAGTATGTATGGCTGGTAAGCATCAACAATGAGGCAATACATATTGTATTAAAGACAAAGAGAAGAACAATCATGACATAATCTGCACTCCTACCTCAACTTCTTACCCTACAAAAAGATCCCTAAGCCTTTCATGAACTTCTACTAAAGGCATTCATGGCGGCTCATGCCTGTAATCCCAGCGCTTCAGGAGGTTGAAACAGGGGTATCACCTGAAACAGGAGCTCTCAAGACCAGCCTGAGCAATAAACATAATGAGACCCCAGCCCCACCCTCCTTACCTCTGTCTCTACAAAACATAGAAAAATTAGCAGGATATGGTGGCTCACATTAGTAATTCTAGGACTCTGGGAGGCTGAAGCAGGGGTATTGTTTGAGGTCAGAAGTTCAAGACCAATCTGAGCAAAGCAAGACCCTGTCTTTACTAAAAATAGAAAAATTAACTGGGTGTTGTGGTGAGCACCTGTAGCCCCAGCTACTCAGGAAGCCGAGGCAGGATCATTTGGGCCCGGGAGTTTGAGGTTGCTGTGAACTGGGATTGCACCACTGCACTGCAGCTTGGGTGACCTTGCCCATCACCCCTCAAAAGCCATTCTCTTTGTATTGTACTTTACACTTCCTTAAGGACTATCATTCCAGGTAAATAAACTATATCTTAGTACTCATAAGTTGTATTGCTTCTCTCTCTTAATTAACAATATTATAGTTGAAAAGTATTTCTCCCCAAAAATGAAAAAATTGAAATTATATTTAATTTCAATTAGCTCTCATAGAAAACTCATGTAATTGTAACCAAACAAAAATCTGTAGCTAGGCTGGCTCTCACTACTGCCTAGAACCTTATGTTTAGAGTGACATAAGTTCTTAATTTTGAACGACTGACTTAGAAACAAATTTTTAAAATTCAATACATCTGTGGGTTAGAAACTACTGATTGTGTAAGGTTTGTACATGAAATTGTTTTCACAGTGTTAATTAAAATGTATCCCACAATATATACAATGCATATATTTTTCTATCAACTGAACAAATTTTGTATTGCATCTTGAAATTATTTGCATATTTGTTTTATTGCCACACATACCTTTTATTCCTTGGGAGAACAGAGCTAAGATATAAAGTAGAGGCTTAGAAAGATTTATTGGGGCTGGGTGTGGTGGCTCATGCCTATAATCCTAGCACTCTGGAAGGCCAAGGCGGGTGGATTGCCTGAGCTCACAGGTTTGAGACCAGCCCAAGCCAGAGTGAGACCTTGTCTCTAAAAATAGCTGGGCATTGTGGCAGGTGCCTATAGTGCCAACTACTCACTTGGGAGGCTGAGGCAAGAGAATTGCTTGAGCCCAAGAGTTAAAGGTTGCTGTAAACTATGATGCAATGGCACTCCACCAAGGGTAACAAAGGTGAGACACTGTCTCCAAAAAAAAAAAAAAAAAAAAAAAAAAAGCAAAAGACGTATGGGGTTAATGAAAAATGCAATTAAATTGAATTACTTAATCATTAAGATCATTTTTACTTGTACTTATTCTTTTTTTTTTTTCTGAGACAGAGTCTCACTTTTGTTGCCCTTGGTAGAGTTGTCGTGGCATCACAGCTCACAGCAACCTCAAACTCCTGGACTCAAGCGATTCTCTGGCCTCAGCCTCCCGAGTAGCTGGCACTACAGGTCCCCTCCACAACGCCCAGCTATTTTTCTGTTTTGCAGTTCAGCCAAGGCCGGGTTTGAACCCGCCACCTTCGGTATAGGGGGCTGGTGCCCTACTTGATGAACCACAGGCCCCCCCCCTTTTTTTTGAGACAGAGTCCCACTATGTCGCCCTCAGTAGAGTGCTGTGATGTCACAGCTAACAGCAACCTCCAAGTCTTGGGCTTAAGCGATTCTCTTGCCTCAGCCTCCCAAGTAGCTGGGACTACAAGCGCCCACCACATTGCCCAGCTATTTTTTGTTGCAGTTGTCATTGTTGTTTAGCTGGCCCAGTCTGGGTTCAAACCCGCCAGCCTCGGTGTATGTGGCTGTGCTATGGGCACAGAGCCAACTTGTGCTTGTTCTTATATTATTTTATGTTATGCATTTTGTTATTAATATTTGAACTTATAATTATTGATGTTCTGTATACCAGTATTGCATATAGATGTTAATTACTGAGTCTGTGTCACAACATTTAGAACTCACTCATCTGCAGTTTCAGGCTCTACCCCCATCCTTCACTCCTGGGCACAAACTTTCAGGCTGGCTTTTTTGAGGACGTTCGGTGCCCCTGGGATATGAAGCACAAGTTTTTTAAAGTTCAAATATCTGAATAGGTTTCTTCATGGGTAGGGTTTCTTTTTTTTCCCATTCATTTTAAAGATCAAATAACTTTAGGATTCAAAGGAAAGTGAAAGTCTTACGTACACCTTCAGATGAGTTGATCTTATATTGCTATTCATGGAAAGCTATTCAAGCCTGAAATATTAAGGAAACTCACTGTTTCCTTTAAAAAAAAAAAGTTGGATTTAGTTGTTAGTCATTACTGAATGAATGGATTTTCCAGATAGGCAAATAAAATAAAATAAAATAAAATAAAACTTTCCTACAACTAGCACAGAAAGGAAGGGAATAAAATGAATTACAATAGGCCAATATTCACATGATGCCAAATTCAGGACTCTGGGCTTTGGTTAGAGCTTGGAAACCACTTGAAGTTATAGTTGAAGAAGAATAAAATAGTAACCATAGTAGTTTAAGTGGACAAAGAAAAAAGAAAAGGAGTCAGATCTTATCCCAAATCAGATTCTAAAACAATTAAAATTTGAATGTAAAATAAAAAAATATATGGAAATTTAAGAAGAAAGTTTATTTATGAATCTTGGGTGAGGGAAGCCTTGCGAGGCTAAACAACATTGAAGCCAAAACACATCAGAAGATTGACAGATTTGGCCACATAAAAATCCAACATCTTCCTTATTTGTTCCACACCTGTCATGAACTTAATGTTTGAGGTCACATGTGATGGGATTTGGAGACGGCTCCTTTGGGAGGTAAGTAAGAGTTAGACGAGATTATGAGAAAAAGACCTTTGTAATAGGATTAGTGTTCTTATAACAGACACCAGGGGGCTCCCTCCGTCTCACCACCATATGAAGACACAGAAGGTGGCCATCTGCAAGTCAGGAAGAGAGCCCTCACCAGAAACCATGTAAATTTACATAAAGAGATTTTCTACACCAATGGAAGTGAACTCTTGTCACGTGCAACCATATGGATGAATTTATGAATAAAATGTGAAGGGAAGGAATATGAGGACAACAGGACACATACTGAGTAAGGAAACAGTAGGAACTCATCTACAGCATTAGAAATCAGGACGTGTTAAGCAAGGGAGAAGGGAGAGGAGCACCCAGGAGGGGAAAGGGGGACAACAATGTCCTGCACTGACTGCAGGTGACGTAGGTGGGCTCACTTTGTGATGATGTCACACTTCCATTTCTGATTTCTGTACTTCTCTGAAGCTATGTCATATACCTCCCCCAAAAGTTTATTTACAAAGAATATACATTTGGTTTATGTCCTAAATCTTTTAGCCTCCCCAAAGGATCAAGCTTTTGGAAACTCAAAAGCCAGGAAGAGAGTCCTTTTTCCTCTGTTGTCACTTTTCTTTTCTGAAGTCATGAGGCCTGAACAGTTTCCCTGACTAATGGGGGTGGAGCAACAAATAGAAGAGAAAATAGCAACAGGAGTGAGGGAATGGACGAGAAAGAACTCTAGCCAATTTTTAAGGAATATTCTCGGCGGTGTGTGGTGGCTCACACCTGCAATCCTAGCACTCTGGGGGGCCGAGGAAGGTAGATTGCTTGAGCTCAGGAGTTCAAGCCCAGCCTGAACAAGAGTGAGACCCCATGTCTACTTAAAAGAAAAAATAGAAAAACTAGTTGGGCATTGTGGTGAGTTCCTGTAGTCCCAACTACTCAGGAGACTGAGGCAGGAGAATTGATTGAGCCCAAGAGTTTGAGTTTGCTGTGAGCTATGATGCCACAGCACTCTCCCCAGAGTGACTGAGTGAGTCTCAGTCTCAAAAAGAAAAAAAAAAAAGGACTATTCTCTTGCTCAATCAATATTTGTAACACTTGTGAAATTGGTGAAAACCTGATAACGTCAAAAAAGTTCTGCATCATGACAGGGGAATGTGTATAGGAGGCTACTAGATTATAGCCTAATCTTATACTCATTATGTCCTAATTTTCTGTTTTACACACTACAATTGTGTACACTTAAAACTTTGAGGGAAAACAGGTTTTAAAGGTAGGTTTATGGTACTTTTTATTAAAAACAGTAATGTACTCCTAAAAGCGAAAAACCTAAGCATTCATTGTCTTTCAAAGTAATTTAACCCAAAGCCTTCCAATCTGAGTATGTACAAAAGCTTCAGAATTCAGAACTTTTAAAAAGTCACTTGGAGCACATTATCTGGGACTGCAGATACCATTTTCTGCCACTAGATGTCTCTGAGCCTTAAAGTAGCACAGTAAGGAGGTTTTTGTCTATTTATACACACAGATCATCTACCTTCCTGTTAGAGTTTCATAATCCTCTTATATAACGCTAGGCTGTCAGCTGCGACTAATCATCACTTGGGAGATAGACAGCGGAGACCCCAAGGACTCGCTGCCCCCACCACATGGCTAGAGAAGGGTCTGTCCAGGTATGGCCAAGCAGAACCCCACCACTCTGAAATTCGTCCATGCAGAGGCCAGTGAGTGATGAAAACAAAGAGCCAGCTGCTTGTAGCATGTGACCAAATCACCCACTCCTTACAGTTTGGAACCAGCAGCGGAGCTAGTGGGCCGAGGAACCTGCCAGCCTGTTTGCCCTCACTAGGGGCACCACTTGGAACGCTCAGTCGGTTACAATCCCCTGCTCTCCCCGTGGGAACCTACCAGCAGAAGCAGCCCCAGAATTCTCCCAGACTCCCGGAGCACATCGCAGGCGTCTCCCCAGCCATCTGTTTTCCGCAGCGTTTCTATACATGTTTGTCTGCCAGGCTGGACAGACACCAGAGGGCACAAACCATTTCTTACTCAGCACTGCATCCAATTCTTTTTGTACACAGTACGCATCCATTAAGGGCCTGTTGAAACCAATATGTGATCATGGAGATAATCACTAACAAGATTTGAGTCTTAAAAAAAATAGTTCATACCCTCCAATAACAGAAATTTCCTCTCCTGAATCGTTATTTGGAGTCTCCTGTATGCAGCTCTGTTAACTCCTCTCAGTTTTGCCTATAAAATGGGAACAATAAAATTAGTAGTACTTTTCCATGGGTTTGCTGTGAGAATTAAATAAATTAATACTTATATCATGCTTAGCACAGCTTCTAGAGTTTGGTAGTGATTAAGCGTGAGGGTCCAAGCAAGGGTGTTTCTAGTTCAAACCCTTCTGTATAACTCAGACTAGTTTCCAAATGTCTCTAGCCTCAGTTTCTTCATCTATAAAGTGGGGATACTCTCCTCATAGAATGGGTGTGGGAATAAGTGACATAGGAAGCTTCCAGTACATATGAACTACTGTTATCATCGCCCCTCAGCATTTAGGACATTGAGCGAACATCCTGTGCATAGGTGGGGCAAGAGCTCAGGAATCAGTCATGATAGGAACATTCATAACACTGGCAATACCTTACTTTTGCTTTAACTCTTTGCCTTCATACAATTTTATAAAGCATTTTTATTTTATTGGGGTCATAAAGCCCCTCTGGCTCATTTTACTCCCAAGGTCAGTGGTGATCAGCGATTTGATTGGTTCTCAGCATAGGCAAGTGTCAGAGCACATGGGGGGCCCAGAAGAATGAAGATTCTTGCAGAGAGGGAAAGAGGGAGGAAGGAGAGGTTAGCAGTGAAGGGTGAACTTTAAGCCTCTGATTCTTGACCTTTTTTGGGTGGCTTGGTTATTTAGGGTTCTTTTAAAAATGCAAAAAACCAAAAAAACTATGAATACTTTCACCCGGAAAATTGTACACATGCACAATATATCAAACATTTTCATAGAGTCTACACAGGGCCAGACTTAGATCTCTGGCAAGCTCTAATCGCTACCCCTTTCAAATTAGGATTTTAATCTTTTTTTTTTTTTTCGAGACAGAGTCTCCCTGTTGCCCTAGACTAGAGTGCTGCAGCCTCATAGCTTATAGAAACCTCAAACTCTTGGAGCTCAAGCAATCCCCTTACCTCAGTCTCCAGAGTAGTTGGGACTACCGGCACCCACCACAATACCTGGCTATTTTTTTTCCTATTTTTGGTAGCGATGGGGACTCTTGCTCAGGCTGGTCTTGAACTCCTAAACTGAAGCAATCCTCCTAAGCCTTGGCCTCCCAGAGTTCTAGGATTACAGGTGTGAGCCACCACGCCTGGCCAGTTTTTGAAACATTTTTAATATTTATAGTTGGATGCAGTGTCTTGTGCCTTTTATCCCAGCACATTTAGGAAGTGGAAGCAGAAGGATGATTTGAGCCCAGGAGTTCAAGACCAGCCTGGACAACATAGTGAGACCCTATCTCTACAAGAAATAAAAATAATTAGCCAGGCATTGTGGTGTGCCTGTAGTCTCAGCTGCTCAGGAGAGCGAGGCAGGAGGATAGCCTGAGCCCAGTTCCTTGCACTGAACTATGTTCATGCCCCACTGCATTCCAGCCAGGATGGCAGAGTGACATCCTGTTTCTAAAAAGACAATAATAAAAACCATATATATTTAATATTTATAGTGGTATCAGAGAGAAACTAATTTTATATTAATAAAAATCATTCACCTCTTTGTCTTTGAGATCAGAATTCATCACGTACATTTAGTTTTCTGAGCATCTTAAACCCATATAAAAGTTAACTAATTTCCAGTGGCTAGCACAACCCCATGAATTATTGCATTGACTTAGAACATCAAACAGCTGTCCGCTGGCCAGGAACCACACAAAAAGTACTCGGCAGAAAGAGCCTCTGTGAGAAGGGTTCTCTCTTTTTTTTTTTTTTTTTTTTTTTTTTGTAGTTTTTGGCCGGGGCTGGGTTTGAACCCACTACTTGTGGTATATGGTGCTGGCGCCCTACTCCTTTTAGCCACAGGCGCCGCCCAGTGTCCTCTTTTTTTTTTTTTTTTTTTTTTTTCACTGAAGCTGACAGCAAGGGCAATTTAGATGTTTTCACTCTGGCAAGGGTTGTGTATGAAAGCTTGGTTAGCTGGCACCATCTTTTTGAAGTCCTCCAATACTGTGTGAGGCACTTTATAGATGAATCTGTAAGCACCTGTTGGCCTCTCCACCCTTCAATTCACATCTGAATTAAGGTTCATATCCAGGTTAAGACTCATGGATGAGGCCGGGCCCAGTGGCTCATGCTTGTAATCCTAGCGATCTGGGGGGCTGAGGCAGGAGGATCTCTTGAGCTCAAGAGTTCAAGACCAGTCTAAGCAAGAGCAAGACCTCATCTGTACTAAAAATAGAAAAATTAGCTGGGAATTGTGGTGGGCACCTGTACTGTCAGCTACTCAGGAGGCTGAGGCAGGAGGATCACTTGAACCTAGGAATTTGAGGTTGCTGTGAGCCAGGCTGAAGTCATGGCAGTCTGGCTTAGAGCAATAGAATGAGAATCCATCTCAAAAATAACAATAATAGTAATAAATAAAATAAAATAAAAAAGACTCATGGGCTAGACATTCCCGGTTGAGGCATCCAGGAGGCCATTGGCAGTTCTGTGCACACAACGCCTTGCTCTGCACTGCAGAGCACAGTGCTGGGAAGAGGTGGCCGGGGAGGGAGAGAGAACTGTGGGAACAGTGGCTACCTGGAAGCCAGGAGTCACGGGACTTTGAGGGTGTACTCACCTCCAGTGGGCTGCCCTGCTGCCTCAATGCGCTCTCCCAAACGCAACATCCTGGCACCCGTGGCCTAAGCATCTCCTCAGTGTCAGTCCGGGCACTCGTCTCTGATTTTGAACAGTAGGCTGGGACACAGGCTGTTTGTGGAGGAGAGGACTTTGAATGCCCTGAGGGAGCCGTACAGTATATTTATTCATGCCTACCTGCTGGATCCACAGGGTCTTGATAGCAGCTGGCACAGGAAACCATTCTGAGACCTCCTGCCGAGCGATGCCCTAGTTTGGGGCCTTGCACTCAGCATGCCTGCAAGAGGGTGCCAGCAGGGTGGGTTGGCTGGAAGAGCAGGGGGCGTGTGCGCACCAGTTCGCAGAGCCAGGAGTTAACCAGTGATGAAGATTTGGCTCATCCCACACACACAGTGGTGCTTGTCAGCAAGTTGCCCCCAGCAAATGCTTAGTGTGCAGTCAGGATCCACAGTGAGAGGCGGGATCTCTGGGGTATCTGTCTTCAGGTTCTAGGGGCAGCTTTCCCTGAATCTGAGCAACTCAGGGCCAGGCGTGGGAGTGAGGGGCCTGGCTGGAGGAGAGAACCCAGAATTCAGTGTTGGAACAGTGCCATGCCCGGGAGGAGAAGGCCATGCCACAGGATGCAGTGGCTGCCAAAGTGTTAGCCCCTTAGTAGAGGCAGCAACATCAGCTGGGAGCTTGTAGGAAGTGCAGATTCTCAGGCCCACCCCAGACACCACAGAATCGCAAGCTCCAGGGAGGTGTCTGGGGCTATGAGCCCTCCAGGGACCACTGAGGTGGGGCCCCCAGTCTCCCCCCCCCCGCCTGTCTTCTTCACAGGGGCTCCTAGGGCAGGCTGGGGAGCAGTGAGGGTCTGGCTGTGCAGGTCCAGCCCTCTCCCCAAACCCCCCTGTCCCCCTGCATCCCTGTGCCCTCCCAGGACTCAGTCTAGGGGGTCAGTACATGGAAACCCTGGTTTGCCACAGACTGAGAGCTTCTCTGTGAGATCCTGCCATGCCCACAGCAGGACCCGAGGAACCTGGGAGCCCCCAAAGCCCTTGGATCCTGGAGAGCACAGGTCCCTGATTCTGGAAGGTACTGGGGAGGCTGCCCCACTCCACACTCACTTCTGTTCTTGGGAACAGCCAGAGCTTCAGAGACATGGGCAAAAGGGCTTGAACAAAATCCTGGGGGTAAGCAGGGTTCCCCAGCCCTGCCGATGGGCACTGGCCTGGTGCTGAAAGGGCTGGGGAGGTGGCATGCCATTTCTGGACTTCCCGTGGCTGAGGCAGGATTAATGTTCATGGTTGAAGGCGACCCGGCTGTGACCGCACACAGAAGCACGCTGCTTTCTCCTGCAAGCCAGGGGACAGTACTGGGAGGCAGTGTGGACTCTCTCGGTGAACACCGAGAAAGCACAGAGAGGCCCAGGGTGCAGGAGGCGCTCCCGGGCTGTACCCAGCCTCGGGGACCCAGTGCAGGGCCCCAGAGCTTGGCCAGAGGCTGCACCCACCCTCCCACCTGGAAGCCACATCCTCTCTGCTGGCAGGAACCATATCATGAAGCTGAAGTGGGGGAACAAAGGGCTGCAGAGTGCAGGTCCCCCAACTGTTATCTCATCTTGCTCCTATTCCTTAGGGCAAGGTATTCATCAAACACTTCCATTGGGAGAGTCCAAACTGAAAAACCAACCACACCAATGAACAAGCAGTGCCCAAATTCAACCTCTGCAACTCATCATTTTTCACTTTTAAATGCCTGTGAGGTCAGGGGCAACACCGCCTTTCCACAGTGGAGTGGTGAAGCACGTACACGCTGGAGTCAGACTCTGAGTTTAAATCCCAGTGCTGCCATTTACACAGCTGTGTGACTTTATTATTTTGAATTATTTTTTATTAAATCCTAACTTTGTACATTAATGCATTTATGGGGTTCAGGGTACTGCTTTGATATACAACGTGAAATGCTTACATTGAACTAAGTAACACATCCAGCACAATTATACTCGTTTCTTAATAGTTTTGAAATGTACCATTGTATCATCCACATTAGGTGAAGTCCCCCCAAAATACCCTCCCTCCTCCCCTCCCCCTCCTCTTCCCTTCTTTCTGGACTATATTTATATTTTGCCATTCATATGACTGTATAACTGATTATGTATTGATTTCATAGTAGTATTGAGTACATTGAATACTTTTTTTTCCATTCTTGAGATACTTTACTAAGAAGAATATGTTCCAGTTCCATCCAGGTAAATATAAAAGATGTGAAGTCTCCATCCTTTTTTATGGCTGCACAGTATTCCATGGTGTACATATACCACAATTTGTTAATCCATTCATGGATCGATGGGTACTTGGGCTGTTTCCATGTCTTGGCTATTATGAATTGGGCTGCAATAAACATTCTGGTGCAAATGTCTTTGTTGTAAAATAATTTTTGATCATCTGGGTGTATACCTATTAGAGGAATTGCAGGATCAAATGGTAGGTCTACTTTTAGTTCCTTGAGTGTTCTTCCAAAAAGGTCACATTAGCTTGCATTCCCACCAGCAATGTAGAAGCAT
>CAUYRH010083454.1:0-20400 GCA_963574655.1 Perodicticus potto | reverse complement strand
GCTGACTGGTACTCAGATACATTCAGACAGATTTTGTAACATTCTTTAAAAAGATAAAAATTCTTATGCTTGTCAGAATCACCTGAGATTCTCTCCCATAGTCCTTTAGGATTGGTTTTCTGGTATTGTTGTTGTTTTTATGTCCCTTTAGTTTTCAAAGAATCATATTAACCTCTTTGTTTTCATAGTCTAGCAGAGTTCTTTTCATACTTCATATGCTTAATGAATGTCCTCCTTTAAATAGAATGAAAGACAAGGACTAAAATGTTTTTCTTCCACTTCCATGTCATGACTCAGGGAGACAAATCGGCCTAAAGGCCCCCCCCCCCAAATTTTAGACTCAGGCCCAATCTGTTTTTCTTTGTCCTCACTGACTGCCAAACTTGGAGTGATCAATTCTTCCCAATCCCATGGTGGTGACCACTTGGTGGAGATGAGTTGTGAAATGTCCAAAGTGAATCCTCAAAAATTAAATTTCTCAGTGCTTTTTGGTCAGAGATGATTTTTAAGCTCAAATGAGGAGGGAGGTTTTCCTCTAACGATTTCTGCTCCACTGTGGGCTTCCTATTCCCTCCTTACCCTTGGTTTTCTTTCATCTGTGAGTGTGGTCCGATGGTTTGAGTAGCATCCCTGCTGTCTTCTCTTCCCTGGGTAATTACATTACAATATTCCGCCTCTCAGTGGCTTCTGAGGAGGCTGCTTATGAGGAGACTGGCAAAAGCCCACTGATCACCAAGGAGGAGCTGGCACCTTCAATTATTAAATTACGTGCTTTCAGACACCCTTCCTTCCCTTCAGTGATCCTTGGTGTCAGTCCACCTGTCACCTTGCACTCAAAATGATTTTAAGGATGCCCATGATTTTCATTCCCATCTGGAACCTTCTAATTCACATTGTTCTCTTCCTCCCCCTGCAAAATAGAGCCATATGTACATTAAATTCATCTCCATTAAAATTATTCAAAATCGTGAAAAGTATTCCTTTCATTTCATGTGAGAAAATTTGAGAGTATCAACAGATAACAAAACCACATGTCTCCGAGTGATTGTGGATGGCTCTTTCCTATTTGGTGTCCATCCTCTTTGACAGGATTCCTTCCGGTTCCACCTCTTGAATCCATGCTGGTGTAGCGCATACACATTAAGTCCACTCCTGGAAATTAATCTCGCATTTTTATTCCCTTACCAATGAGGCAGCTGAAGTGGGCCCATGCTTCTTCAGCTAATAAGTGGTAAAACCACGATTTGTTTTCAAGTCTTGCTGAGATGATCTCTGGCACATAGTATATTCCATTATGCTTCAGCACCACTTTTTTCCTTTTATTAGGAGGATAAATTTTAAATATTTTCAGTTCTATTCTTGGGCCATTCTGACCAGTTCCATGGGGTAATCTGGGCTTTATCTAACTTTTGGTGATGAATGATTATTTTTAAAAGTATCCTAAGGAACAGCTTGAAAATTACCCACTCTCTTACAGCCTAGAGGTGATTACAGTGTTTTCAAAGGAAATTAAAGAGATGCATTTGCCCTACTTAAGTGACCCAGGCACCCCTAAGAGGGACGTTAGTCTTAACATATTTCAGGGCCTGCTGAATTATTTGCGCTACACTACAAGGTCGCTATAATTCCTCATGAGCTATCAATTGTTTGACAATGGGGTGTCATCCATCAGCCTGTAACTCTCATTGCCAAGTGCATTCTATTTTTATATACCCATGAACTCACACATTTAGCCGAGACAGGAAGAAGTCTTTCTCTATAGGATAAGCAATGAATTGTGTGTTTCATCTGTAATACGCTATTTTACAACATATTATTCAAAAATATCCTTTGTCATGGATAAAAAAGACTTTGAAAAAAATTATAATATATTCCTCCTTAAAAACTATTTTTTCTATGAAGGTTTGCTACAGAGAGAAGATTGAAAAAAAATGCCTTCTATTCTGCCATTCTATAAAATATGTCTCAGCAAATAGTCATAAATCTGTCAGATATTGCAACCCAGTTTGGTATTATATACTACGAAAATGAACTCAATAGCAATATAATCTTACTTTCCAATATAACTGAACTTGGGGAAAATATCTTAAGAAGAATGCAGGCATAGAGAGCAAATAAAATCTAAGTACTGCAGATATAAAGGAGTTTATGATGGCATATACAACTTTAGATATTGGCGTTTTCCTTTTATGAATTCTAACACAAACCTTCAATCAGATCCTTTTTTTTTTTTTTTAATTTGGTTTATCATTTTTCCCTTGTGTGTGAAAATCACGAAATTATATTTCACTTTTATCTATTTTTTTGTTTGTTTAGGTTAATCATCCCATTAAATGTATTATAGGGGCCTGTTTAGATATTAGCCAATTTACACAAACTCTATTTTCTCAGAGTTGACTCACTGGCTATCCATATCAAAGACATTTATTGATTTCTCTTGCAAATTAGAGAATGCTTTTCCATTTACTAAATTAGAATTTTCATTGAATGACGACGAGTAGAGAGGTCTCAAACTATAGGTTGGCAGTGATTATTTAAAGTTTGTAGCTGCCTTTCCTTAGTAAATAGAAATATACTTGGCTAATTCAGATAAACTAGTCTAAATTTTAAAACATCATTCATAATTATTGTGAAGAGGTTGCTCAGAATTTGGGTTGCTTTTGTTTCCTAACCTGGGCCTTTGGAAAATGATCACCAAGTGATTGAATAAAAGGAATTAGAGTTGATTGTTCCTTTTTGGAATAACTCAGTCATTCATTCATACTAAAACACTATTCAGTGAGTATTTATTAAGTAACTTGAAAGCAGAAGCTTGGGCAAAGGAGTCCAATTGCAGCCTCGATAAGAAGGACCCTGGCTTTGTTACATGCTAATTAGAGGAAAAATTAGCTCCTCATTGTCAAGAATCCAGAGCCCTTAATTTACCTCATTCTGCCTTTCATGGTCTAGCTGATTTGCTTCCCAGGTTCATCTCATGTGACTACTTCACTTGTTCTCTCCAGTCAGAAAAAGAAAAAAAAAAAAAAAAAAAAAAAAACAACTTTCAATTTTGTGAAAAAGTCAAACTGTCTTTCTACCTACCAGACTTTAAGTGTGCGGTACTCTCTGTACAGATCATTGTCATTCTTCCTGCTGTCTCTCACCAGCTCCTCCTTACGGAGATCAGAGATCAAACATGGTCTCCTGGAAGCCTTGATTAGAAGCCCCATGTTGACTCCCAGAGGCTGCACTTCCACTCTCTTGGCCTCTTGACATTATAATGGAATGCTTTATTGAGTTATTTTACTTTTCCACTAATCCCAGAAAGGAAGAGCAGTTGCCTTGCTCAGTTTTGAATACTAAATTTCACGTTAAAGATTTCACCAAGGGGAAGCATTTCAGGTGAAGGGGAGGACATAATAAAAGTATGGATTTAGAGGAGTTATAGGATGTGATAAAGGAATATGAATTCCAAGTATTGTAAAGAAAAAAGTTTTAATAAATGCAGTTTTACAAGTTACCTAGGGGTTATATTATGTCAGAGTAAATACTTTAACCTGAATCCATAGACAATGTGATGTTGTTGTTGACTGCCGGAACAACATATTTAGAAACTCAGAAACTAAGATTATAGGTTTGTTATATGTTAAAGTATATGTGGTTATAAAATGGAAAAAAGTGAACTAGAGTGAAGCAAAAATCCACATTCACATTTGTTAATATTTAGGAGGGAGAAGACATTAGCCTGATAAAGCACCTACTATGTGGCAGGTGCTTTATAATGTACCACGTCTTTAATGCTCACCACTCACTTCTTTTGGAGATGACTCAATGCCTCTTTTTATTGTAGGAAAACTGACGGTTAGGAAAGTTAAGGATACTAAAATTCAACAACTTGAAATGCAGGACTCTTTTCTTCACTCAACTTAGATACCTGTAATATATCCTACAGCTAGCAATATTTTTGCATATTCAGTTTAATAAACATACGTTTATTCCATACGATCCCAAACAACCCTTAAGGTAAGTAGTGTTATTTTCTCATATACAAAATACACATAACATAGGTCTTAATCAGGTTTGCCTGTTATAACAAAATACCATAGCCTCAGTGGCTTAAATAAGGGAAATTAATTTTTCTGAGTTTTGGAGGCTAGAAATCTGAGATCAGAATACCCTGATGGTCAGGTTCTGGTGAAGGCTGTCTTCCTACGTCTGCAAGTGGACACCTTAGTGTTGTATCCATATGTGGTTTCACTCTGTGTGACTGTGGAGAGAGAGAGAGGGAGAAAGAGAAGAGAAAAGGGGGAAGAGAGAGGCAGACAAAGAGGGAGGAAAGGGAAGGAGAGAGGGAGAAAGAGAGAGAAAAGAAATGGGAAGCAGAGGGAGGGAAAGTGAGAGAAATCTCTTCCGCATTTTATGATGGACTCATCCCATTGGGTATTAGAGCTTTAATATATGAATTTTGGAGGACACAAACGTCCAGTACTAGCATTTCCTTATAGCAATCAAAGTTTACATCCTTAAGGCATGCAAAATAAATTCCTCATATCCCAACACCTCCAAAACACTAAACTCATTTCAGTATCAACTTTCAATTCTAAAGATCAAGTTTAGCCAAAATATCATCTAAACAGATAAAGGTGAGATTTGAGGTATGATTTGTCTGAAGGCAACATCACTTTCCAGCTGTGGTCTTAGGAAATCCAAAATATAATAATGAGGCAAGCATGGCATAGACATTCTCACTCAAAAGAAGAAACATAGAAAAGTATAAAAGGGTAATGGGTCCCAGGTAAGTCCAAAACTTAGCAAAGGGGTAAATTCTACATATGGTGATTCTTGAGATCAATTTTCTTGGTTGATTTTCTGTCCTCCAGGCTCAGTGGAGCAGCAGCCCTGTGGCTTTACACCAGGTGCCGTCTTCATGGCTCTAGGGGTTGGTTGACCATCCGTGGACCCACAAGTAGCTGTGTCTCCATCTCCTTTAGTTCAAATGGGCAGTGTTCTTGCTCATACAATCTGATAAACTCTCTTCTGAGTTCTGCCATCCCCCAGGTTTTCTCTTCTGAACATGCTCTCTCATTTTTTCCCCCCAATATAGACAGGCTGAGAACTTTTTAAATCTTTAGTACTGGTTCTGGGTTTTTTGGACAATTTCTCTTGAAATCATTTCTCTTTTTTCCTTACTACAAGCTTAGGTCGGAGGAATCAAGGGGCAACTCCAAACCTTTACTTAGAAACCTTCTCGGATAAATATCTAATTTCTTTGCTCACAAGCTGGACCTCCCTCAAAACACAGGAACATAGTTCAACAAAGTTCCTTTCTACTGTATAACAAGACAAGCCTTTTCTGCAGTTTCCAATGACACATCCTCTTTTTCTGCCTGATATTTCAGCTTCTGCCCTACATCTCTTCCAGCCCCTACTCAGTATGTAGTTCTAAAGCTGATTTCACAGTTTAGGTGTTTGTTACAATAGCATCACAGTTTTCAGAATCAAAACCCATCTTGGAACGATCTGTCATAAAAAAATACCATAGATTGGGTGGCTCAAATAATAGGAATTTATTTTCTCAGATTTTTGGAGAATACAGTCTGAGATTATGGAGCCAGTATCATCCTGGTTTGGAGATGGATGCCTTTTCACTGAGTGTCTGTATATCCTTTCCTCTGTGTGAGTGTGAAGGGAGGGAGCTCTCTCTACCTCTTCCTATACGGATACAATTACTATCATAAGGACCCACCTTCATAAATTCATCTAACCTTAATTACCTCCTAAAAGCTCCAACCCAAATACATCTTATGGGGGTTAGGGGAATTATGGCTTCAATATATAAATTGGGCGAACACGAACATTTGGTCTATTACAATATATGACACTGTAAGATATTTATCTTGAGAACTGTCCTGGGTTGGACAGTATCGCTCCAAAATTGATGTTCTTCCTGGAAACTCAGAATATGAGCTTATTCTGAAATAAGATTGTACAGATACAATTAGCTAACATGAGATCATACTGGAGGGTGGGTCCTTGATCCAGTATGACTGGTCTTTTTATTAGGAGAGGGGAAGAGATACAGTGATAGATAGAGAACACCACATTACAGTCAAGACCAAAACTAAAGAGATGCGCCTGCAGGCCAAGGATTGCTAGCAAACACCAGCAGCTAAGAAAAAGACTGGGAGCAGATGTTCCCCTATAACCCTCACGGGAACATGGTCCTGCCAACAACTTGATTTCAGATTTCACAACTGTGGGATAATAAATTACTGTTGCTTCATGCCACCTAGTTTGTGGTGATTTGTAGCCCTAAAAAATTAATATAGATATAATTATAGAAAGTGGGCTGAGCTCTTAACCTCTGACCTTCATTTGATAGTCAGTTAATTTATTGGCATGGCCTAAAGTAAAAACATAAGGATCATTTATTTGTCCATAAAATCAACAGGGTAATTTCAGTTCTTGTCTCTGTTATCTCTGTTTTTTGCTTCTTTGTCCTTACTCTGGTTGCTAGAATCACAGTACATAGTTATTATTTGTACTGTCTTCTCATGATGACTGTTAAATCTAAAGTGAAAAAAAAAGTTCTTTGCAAAATTCAGAATTTGGCTAAATAGTTCAAAATAGCGAATTAAATGATCTTCTTTTTTTCCATGCTAAACAACATCAATTGGCTATTTTAACATTCAGTGCCTTTCCTTAACAAGTTCCAAGTGCCATAAGTATGTTCAACGGCATAAGGATGTTTAAAATTAGAAATGTAAAGAGCAACAAAATCAGCAACCTTATTTTTATGTTCTAAATTCTGAGTACTTGTTAGTATCCTGACATGTTTTCTTCCTGGTGTGTTGAGGAAAGAGGAAATATGAGAATTCTAGAGACTCATTAACCCTACCCTTAGTGGCCCAAGATGTTTCACATGAATAGCTATAGCTTCTTTGCTGGTATGTTTACAGGTCATATGAACGGAAATTACTGGAATGTCCGGTTTAAATCAAGAGGCTCAAATTTAATCGTGACCACTGTCCTCTAAAATTATGATAAATCTGGATGGCAGAGGAGTGGTCATGAGGGATGTGAGAACTCTCTCCTTTCTACTCTATTTTTCTGTAAGCCCATAAAGCTGTTCAAAATGCAAAGTCTAGTAAATACGTTTTTTTTTTAATGGTAATGAATCTGAGGGCATTTAAGGCAATAAATCAGAGCAATTAAATCATATCTTTTGGGGGTGGAGTCCAACTAGGTATTAGTTTGGATTATTCTTCTCTGAAGTTATATTGAGGCACCCATCATAAATCATCCTTCCAGGGCAGTATTTGGTATTCAACAGGTCACATGTGTGAACAACTTGAAGACATGTGAGGTATTTTGTTGCTGTCTTTGTATGACATGTAGCTACTATTCTGTTTGCCCAGTATCTGGTTCATATATATGTGCAGCAAATGAATGGACACATTTGCATGTGTTTCTGATTCACAGAAGATTATTTGGACCACGTAGCCATTTTCCTTGAAAATAATTTACCCTATGCTTTAGTGGTGGATGAAGCCTTAGACTAGGGTGAAATTTTAAATGGATGATGAGCTTGTAGGTAATATAGTAAAGCCTTATCTATACCCAATTGACTGAAAAAGAAAAAAACTGATATCTTCTTTTTCAGGGTTACAGCCTCAGAATCACTGAAAAATATGATTTCTTTGCAAAAGTAGAACTTACTGTGTGGCATGAGAGAATAGATGAGAACCAAAGTAAATATTAGGATAGAAACAGTAATTATATGGCTGGCTAGTGATGATCATTTACCAAATAAATACAGCTATTCTACTGGGAAAAGACCATTATAAGTAATAAAATAGTTTGTTTAAAAATATAATCTTAATATTAAAAATAAATAAGATTATATGATAATACAATTTCACTTAAATATATAAACTATAAAAAGCTTAAAATGTAAAACCCTCAATAATGAATTTAATTAAAATTAATTATCTGGTACAAAAAATAAAAACAAGACCCTACGAGCAATATGAAAGGTCAATTTTATTAACTGGAGAGACATTGCATGATTCTAAATGTGAAACTGTATTGCAAACATGCCAAGTTTTCCTCAGCTTATCCAAAAAATTATACAGTTCTTTAAAATAACAGCATTGTGAATCTCCAGAAAATTCTATAGTTCATTTAAAAGAGACATGGAAACCAATTTTTTTAGAAATGTGACTTCTGGCTGGACAACCAAAGCACAATGGTTGGGGCGCTGGCCACATGCATCGAGGCTGGCAGGTTCGAACCCAGCCTGGACCAGCTAAACAACAATGACCACTGCAACAAAAAAACAGCCGGGCGTTATGGTGGGCACCTATAGTCACAACTACTTGGGAGGCTGAGGCAAGAGAATTTCTTAAGCCCAAGAGTTTGAGGTGCTTGTGAGCTGTGATGCCACAGCCCTCTACCAAGGGTGACAGAGTAAAACTCTATCTAGAAAAAAAAAAAAAAAAAAAAAATATATATATATATATATGTGACTACTAAGATATAATTGACTCAATAAATACTTTTTTCTTTTATACATTTGGGTTTAAGGAATTAGAAACTTTTCAAACAAATTACCATAGAGATATAATATCTACAGGCCAAATTGCTGATTTTAAAAAATAAAATCTCCGTTCTTCTTTTATTTATTATTCTCATTTGTGTATAAATTGCACAAATGTTGTTGAACATCATGAAAAGCACTTATACAGAAAAACTACTAAAGAGACCATTATGCTCAGGAAAAATATGAATCTACATACTATGTAAAGTTAACCAATGAAAATACAGCCTGTGGGTTTGGGGGTGGTGACCTTCTCTGATGCACTTCTTTTTACTAGTTTTATTAGCCAATGTGTAGGGAAATTTGAGACTGTTTGAGGAAGTTGCTTCCAGGGACTCTGAACTGAAAACCAGTGGCCCTGAATTCTCTCCCAAATATTGCCACTCACTTTGTCTTTCTATCCATAACTGGGATAGTACACGTAAGAACTGCTAAGTTCACAGGCATTTGAATCCTCTTGAAAACATCACTGGCCTCCTGTAAGTGGGATTTTGTTATAAGTCAGAGAGAATGACAGTGATATTTAGATTTAACAGCAACATAAATGGCTCTTTGAAGTATGGTTCACAATTTCTACAAAACCAACACATGAAACTTACACAGTGGTTTGCGTGCATGTTATCTGTTATCATTTTCCCCTTCAAAAAACAATGCTTAAGAACTCGTCAAGTATTGTTAGAAAGACATAATAGCACAATTCATACTGAAAAAAATATATAAATGACCACAATGTTAATACATTATTGATCTTTCTTGGCATTTTTGCAATGGGCTTTAGAAGGAAAATTGACATTGACACCACTAATATTTTCCCAATACACACATGTGAGTATAGGAACCCCGTGTTCATCAAGTCAAGAATTCAAATACTATTGATTTTTTTTCTAATTTAGAAGTTGAGGAGATAAGTGATCTACCCTCAATTCCACAACACAGAAGAAAATTGACTTGAAATTTCCAATCACAGATAACATAAAGAAAAATAAAAGATAATAAAATTCTTTGCAATTTTCTCCCTTTTATTTATATGTGGGAATATTTTTTAAAATGCTACTTAGAATAGCAGCATAGTATTTTATCATGTTTATATTTCATATTTTGGGTCCCTAGAACATTTTTAATTTCCTGCTATTCGGACAAAAAAAAAAAAAAAAAGGAAAGCATTTGGAAACTCTTGTAGAGAGCCATTTACCCACATTCAGGTTTATTTTTTAAAAATAAATTTCTAAGTAACAAAATACATGAAAAATGTTATGTTCTTTAAGAGTAAGTAGAATCTCTCCACACTCTGAATAGAGAGATTTGCTTTCATTTTAATGAAGCATTTCATAAGCCACTGTGAGTTGAATTAGTTATTTTGCTAAAGAAGTTCAAGCTTGTATACATTGAGCCATTGCTACGTTGACATAGGATTGGGAAAGAAAGTACGAGAAAAATGAAATTTAAGTCGTGATCTTAAGAGTTTAGAAAACTTCAGGAATGGAAGTAGAAGCTCATTAAACTATTTGATTGTAAGACTTTTATTAAGAGGCTCTTTGTCAAGCCCTCCTTCAATTTTTCCATGAAATGTGCAGTAAACGTGAGATTTTTCATGAATATCACAGAGTTAGATTTGCTTTTTGGTGGATGAAAGTTGAAAGTATTTTTTCTAGCTGGCCATAGATTTGACTGATGGCTCCCATGAATATCCAACAATACCCTATTACAATTACAACTGAAATTAGATCTCATATCTATCTGCTCTACTTGACTTTACAATTCATTATTTTAGCCCAATCTTTTTCTTATTTCTTGCCTGGATTACTGACTTGCAATCTCTCTCTCTCTCTCTCTCTCTCTCTCTCTCCCCCCCTTCCTGTTCTCCCAGTTTAGACATCAATGAGTATTTCTAAATATTTCTTACAGGTAACATCAAATTGACTTTGTATAGCAATTTCATTTATACGCCTACCAAAATTGTATAAAATTATGTCTCTGCACCTATTTGTACAATAGAAAATTTTTTAAATAATGTGAAAGGGAAATTTAATAATCCTCACCCTCCCTTTCATAAATCTCTGGATTACATACTAGAGAAATTTGGTTTGCTTTCTGTTTATTAACTATTTATACTTGATCTTTCCTGAGTTGTTTATGTCCATTTTGCTATTTGGATGTTATCTTGTTTTAACTGAATTAAAAGATTTAAATCAATCTCTAAATATATGTGAAGTGTATTAATATGTATATATATTACATACATTTGCATACATATATGTAGATAAGTATTTCCCACATAATTTCTGAGTTTACAAATACTCTTTTCTGATTGCACAAAAAGCCCTTTTGTACAGTGATTATGTAAATATTTACCCATGACTTCTAATAATGTTAGGCTTCATCTTTGTTTTAAAGTATTTAATTCATATTGACAGTTCTGAGTATATTGTGGGAAATTAAAATTTACCTTTACACTTTTTCAAATAGTTGGCCAATTCTAGAAATCTATTTATTAAATTGGTCCCTCAACCAAGGTTTAAAATGCTGAAGTGTCTGTATCTTGGTTGCATACTCTATTATCATCCAAGACTCTGTTTCTCCCACTGCCAATGTCACACTAATTTACATGTAATAGCCATATTTTATGTTTCACATTCTGGATGATAAGCTCCTTTGGGACTGTATATTTTATTAGTTGTACTTCCAGATAGGTAAATGTTATGCCTCCCACTTGTGATTCTGATTATATTATTTTAAGGTTAGATACAGTTTACCTTTTTCCCCAAAATTATTTTAAATTTCTATATTTCCTATTCAAAAATTCGAGATCTCTTTATTCAATGCTTTTCTGATATGTGGTCTGAAAGAGCCTCTAAACAGAACTATTGTTGTTACTTAGTTT
Organism: Perodicticus potto; assembly: GCA_963574655.1. Classification (NCBI taxonomy): domain Eukaryota; kingdom Metazoa; phylum Chordata; class Mammalia; order Primates; family Lorisidae; genus Perodicticus; species Perodicticus potto. The sequence goes on along the minus strand of CAUYRH010083454.1, from coordinate 8,941 downwards.
CCAGAATGAGCTTTCTAAAGCACAGACCCTATCTTGTACATTCCTGTCTTGAAACCCTTCATTGATTCTCCACTGACAGTAAGATATTAATTGGTCTTCAGACACTGACATTCAGATCTTTTGTTTTTCTCCATCTTAATCATCCAGTAATTAATTTATTGCAACTAAGTTCAAACATAAGAGTACCTACAAAGGGCAGTTAAGAGAATATGTCCCTGTGTCACCTGGAATAAGATATTTTTTTCATTTTTCCCTTTAGCTTTTTCCTTTCTTTTTCCATATTTAGGCAAAGTTTGGGAGAAGAGTGTAGCAAATTCCATTGTATTTGGGGGAGAGTCTCCCTTATTCCTTGGAAGAAGAAATTAGTTCCCGTCTTGACCCCCATAGTTCCTGGAGATTGTTATTTATATTAAAAAAAAAAAAAAAAAGAGTTGCTAAGAGCTTTAACCTTGGCATGCCACATACCCCAGGACAAATTTGGCCCAAGCTGAAGACATGTTATCATCTTCTCATGAGAATTCATCATGTTCTGCACAGGGATCTGGGCCAGTAAATAGACAAGCGTCATCTATCAGAGTGTGCAAGGCCATCACTCAATTTGACCCTGTGTAATAGCAAACAACGTCGACAGTAATTAACTGAACTGAGTTGAATTTTCTCTACACCCTGCTGTTGAAAGAGAATGGATTCCAATTTCAAACAGAGCAAGTCTTAGGGGGTTGGGGACCATTTAAAGAAGAAGAGCCTCCAGAGAAAGAAATTGAATTTCATGCTAATAAGACATTGAATAGAACTCACAAGAAAAATAAGAGCTGTGACTTTATTCCATTAATATATGAAATAATTAACACATAGTATTAGCAATACTTTTATTATTAATGTACATTTAATTAATTTTTTATTGGACCCTCTTCCAAATTTGTATCTACCAACTAGCATGCTTCCATTATTATCTTTGATAGATGAGGAAATGGGAAACACAGAAAAGTCAGTGATCACATGGAGGGTGGAAGGAGAGTGAGACTACACTGTTCAGTCCCAGTAAAGTCAAAGCTTCAGGTTTTTTGTGATGCAACTCCTTATTTTATTATCTCCTTACTTTCTTTTCTTTCAACTCCAATAGTCCATTCCCCAAATTAATATCCATTTACATAGTATAACACCCACAACTTATAACACACTACCTAGAACTTACATGGAATTTATTGTTATCATTGACTGTTTGTTCTGTACTCCAGCCACCTCACTCTTATTGTAAGTAATAATATATTTACTAAATGCTGACTAATGTATTTTGATATTACAAATCAAGACACCTTAACTTCAAAATAAAAGTTATGTGTGGCAGCACGTAGGGTTCAGTGAGTAGGGCACTGGCCCCATATACTGAGGGTGACAGGTTCAAACCCAGCCCCAGCCAAACTACAACAACAACAAAAATAGTCAGGCATTGTGGTGGGCGCCTGTAGTCCCAGCTACTTGGGAGGCTGAGGCAAGAGAATTGGCCTAAGCCCAAGAGCTGGAGGTTGCTATGAGCTGTGACGTCACAGCACTCTACCGAGGGCAACAAAGTGAGACTCTGTCTCTAAAGAAATAAATAAAAATAAAAACAAAAACTAAAAATAAAAGTTATGTGCTCATATTTACATTGCTGGCTGCAAATGCAAAATATATATCCATCCTGCATTGCTGTGTTCCTTTCCAAATACCAGATCATTAAACATTCTTTGAACTTAGTGAGAATGAAGGAATCACGCCCTCAAAAACTCAAGAGGCAGCGTAAGGGAATCCAATCTTTCAAAGAACACTTCAAAATTTCAGGTGATTTCTCCTTTCATTTATTTATTTATTTACTTTTTAAATCTGATGTGTCTGTTTTGTTATAAGGAAAGTTAAATGCAAGAGAAGAACAAGAACTCACACATTCATTTTAAATCTATTATGTGCCAGTGACTAAAGCCTGTAACACTGATGTCCTGTTCGTTTGGGGGTGTACAATTATCCTTCTATAAAGGAAAAACTGGAAACTCAGGGAAGGTAAGTTACTTGCCAATAGTCACACAAGTTTTCTGTGCTTAGCGTAGTGTTCAAAACTCAAAACTGACGTCTGAGCCAGCGTTCTTTCAGTTTTCTTGTTTGTGTTGCAGTAACTTCAAGAAAAGTATATGACTGTTGTAAATATTCTTACTTGTCTTTCTCCCTTGCAAAATGTGTGGCCCAGAGTTTAACTTGATCCAAAGAGGGAAAAATAGGAATGAATATCACTATCACGATGAATCTGACTTCCCACTCCAAGGAGCTTTGTTGACAATGAAAGTTCAGGACTTGACATTTATCTGCCATAAGGAAGCCCCATATTATTTATAAAGAAATGATGATCTGTTACTTGCCTAGAGGCTTAAGTGGTTAATATAAAAGTCATTATTTTACGGAAAAAGAAACGTTCTATTCAACCATTTCATCAAATTTATATATCTAGAGGACACATTGTGTTGGCACCCAAGGGCAAAGTAAAATGATTCTATAAAAGAGTAAAAATGCCACTGCAATTTTCAAAACATAAATCAAGCAAATAGTTCTACTACCTATTAAATTTTAGAACCAGTTTTCAAATTGGAGGATAATTCAGAATATCTAAGAGAATATAGCAGACATGGGAGCATAACCCCTGTGCCCTTCTATTCAATTTATCGGTATCAGAGTCTCCCACACTTAGAAAGTCACTGGTTCAACAAAGAGTTTGCAAAGAAAGGCCTGTGTACCTCAGTGCTGAAAGTCAACATGAAAACTAAAGCAGTAATTCAGAAGTTGCAATGTGACAGATCAAAGGTCACCACAAATATATTTTATTGACCTACTAGGTTGACCTGCTCAGTGTTGGTGCAAATTTAACATCTTTTAAAATGGATTTTCTTTTTTTATTTTTATTTTTTGAGACTGAGTCTCACTTTGTCATCCTCAGTAGAGTCAAACTCCTGTGGTTAAGCTATTCTCTTGCCGCAGCCTCCCAAGTAGCTGGGACTACAGGTGCCTGCCACAACCCCAGGCTAATTTTAGAGACAAGGTCTAGCTCTGGCTCAGGCTGGTCTCGAAATCATGAGCTCAGGCAATCCACCTGTCTCAGCCTCCCAGAGTGCTGGGATTATAAGCATGAGTCACCGCACCCAGCTTAAAATGGATTTTTTATTTAAAAATTAGCAAACGATCTCAATAGACATTCCTCAAAACAAGACATACAAAGGGCCCACAGGCATATGAAAAAAATGTTCAACATCACTAGTCACAGAGAAATGCAAATTAAAACTAAGGTGAAAAATCATCACACTGTAGTTAAAAAGTTTTATTAAAAAAAAACATTCAATAACAAATGCTAGTGAGAATATGAAGAGAGACAAACTCTTGTACAAGACTGTTGTTTTGTTCCAACACTATTTAGTACATTAAAGTTTCGCCTTTAGCTAGTTTTCTTGTTTTGTTTTATTTATTTATTTTTGGCTGGGGCTGGGTTTGAACCCACCACCTCTGGTATAGGGGGCCGGCGCCCTACTCCTTTGAATCACAGGCCCCGCCCTGTTTTATTTATTTATTTTTAACAGATATTAGACATACCTTCCAACTATCCTCCCAAAACTTGCCTCCCAAATTCTTTTTCTCTGAGTTGTTCCAGAAAACCTTGTCATTTTCCCTGGATAAGAAAAGAACATTTTGATAATTTTATCTATTGAAATATGTTTTTCTAATCTCTACCTCTTTTTTATTAATATAAATACTAACGACCAACATTTATTGAGTGATTTTTCTACATTAGGTGTTTTAATTAAACCCATCGCATAAATTCGCTCATTTCACCCTCACAATAATCTTATGAAGAAGAAGGTAGAGTCACTATGCCCATTCAATAAGTGTGAAAACTAAGTCTTTGAAAATTTGAAAATTAACGAAGCCTACAGAGTTAGTACAGGTAGCAGAGAGAATGATGGAATCTATAGCTACCTAAATTCAAGTGTTTTGGCTTATAAATGCTCTACTGGTCTGTTTCCAGTCCCCTATCTACTGATAATCATGTTGCAATTGCGATTATTTTATATTTTAGGAAACACAACTAATATGTGGTGTGATTCTATTTTTTGAAGACATTTTGCTATATGCATTATACGTATGCATTTATATGTGGTAGGTTTATCTCACTTAATCATCATAAAGTTGGGCTAAGTATCATTATCTTTACTATAGTAGAAGTAAAAGAATCCTTAGTATAAATCTAAGGTTCACAGAGGTATGCCATTTTGCCTGGGTCTTGGTAGTGATTCAAAGACTAGGAGCTTGACATTCTGACTACACAGCCAAAGCTCTACCCTGCACTGCCTCATTCCAGAAGACTGAAAATTCACTAATTTAAGACAGTAGATATAAGTAGCTCTTCTATCGTAACCCAAGAAAATTTAAGAGTCTATTAAGGTGCAGTGAATATATCAGTTTTATTTCAAGCTTTAGTTCAACTATATGAGAGCTGGTTATGTAAGAAATGAGATCTTTATTCAACTACTGAGGGCAAGGTGAAAAGTATATATCAGTGTTTCATCTCTTTCTCTCTATATACGTCTACGTGATTAAATGGTTTAATAAGTTTTATTATAATCATTATTGTAACACATGGCATTATCCTATATCATATGATAAAATGTTATGTTGGAATGTTTTATGTTATTGCAGCTAACTCTTCCAGAACAACAGGACACTTATTAGCGTGCAAATTAAAATCACATTAATTGTTCTGCGAATGCCTGCGTCTCGCACAGTAACTGGTATAGGAAACTAAGGCATATTCACTTTGTTGCTGTAGTAACCTCGAAAAACACAAAATATGCCCTTGTGGCAGTTGCTGCTGGCTGCCCACTCAATAGACATTTCCTTCCTTATTTCTTGCCAATAGAATCTGATAGGAATCAGAAACTAATTTGAAAAATGTTCTAAGAAAGTAAGTATACATGATTGGAATTAGTATTACAAGCAATCTTGGTCTTTTTTAGTATACTTTCTTGAAGATAAGTGTGGCCTCATGACACAGTTTGGGTCAATATAATGAAGATAATATATTCCATACGGATTTGGGGAGAAAAATCTTTCATGCAAAGATTTTTCATCTTGGCAAGAAAAACACATACACAAGAAAAGACCACTTTTCTGGCCTCTTCTCCTTTCTTCTAGTATTGCGCACATTTATTTCTTTATTTTTTTAAAGAGTCGTGTTTGTAGGTGATGTAGCATTGTTCGGATTTCTAGACGAGAAACCTAATCGCACCTGAGCTTGACATGTTACTGTGATAGAAGGACCCGGGTCTTTGATGGCATCATTGAGCCACTGCATAAAATTTGAATTAACCTGACTCCTTTCTTCTTGGTTCATTTTACTAACCATACATGAAGGCGTTAATAAATGTAATCTTTAAGAATTATTTGGGGTTGAAAAGTACGTAAATGGACTCATGCTGGCTTCCCCTGGTAGAGCAGTCTGACCTTCCAAAAAATATTTAATCTTTGTGCATCACTTTCTTCATCTGTATTGGCAAAGGTTCTTATAATTTTTACCTAAGATGATGAATACAAAGCAGTTCAGAGTATGTTTAAGAAATCTATGACAGGGTTTCCTTTTCTTAAACAGTGACTCAGGTATTTTTTAAAACAATTATCTGAACTCTTTTCCCCAATTAGATCTTACATAGAGGGTCATTACAGACACAGATATAGACATGACTATTTCAGTTCATAAAAAGATGGGGACCTTTTTCTCTCCAAACTAAATGTTCCTACTGGCCCTTGAATTACTTCCACAGTGCAATGCTTAAAACACAAGCTATTCCAAGCAACGTAAATATTCATTGAACTTTATGAAGTTATTCAGTAACTTTATGATTTCTTAAATGTTTTGGAAAATATAAAGATGTCTTAAATAGTGTGAAGTACCTTATGCTCCTGGGGTGTTACAACAGCTGTAAATTACCTAAGTGATTAATATGGCCTCTTCTGATGCCCCCAGAGGTTCACTCTCCCCCCAACTCCAGGGAGACCTGGGGTTTAGTCTTATGGCCAAAGTTTTGTCATTTAAAAACACATAGTAACATGTTACATCACACCTACGCAAAGCACATCTGCACACATGATCTTTTTCTGTGATAAACTTGCAAAGACGGGGATGATACAGTGTGTGAAATGTCATAGAAAAATGTTTCACCCTAATTAAATAAATGAAAATAAACATCATAAAACTTCTGAGTCATCCTGAAAAGGTAGGAGTAGATTATCAGAATAAGCTGGGTGCCGAAAGGGGTATGCAAAGTTATTTGCTTCCTGGTGGCATAGGAAGGGGGTCCTATTCCACTTTCATTTTCCTTTCTTTTATTTACTTTTTTTTCGATTTTAGTTTCCAGTTTGCCTGTTTATTCTTAATGATTTTTGTCGATCACTCTCATTTTCCCCGGCTTTCAGGATATTTTCTAGTAGTCAGTTATCTCCCCCTCTCATCTGAGATGTTTATGTTCCTACTCAATATTATCACAATAGTTTTGATTGTCCCTAAAACAAGCATAACTGGGCTCTGAGAGGCTGAAGATGGAATAAAGTGCATGGGCAATTTTGGATCCTCAAAAGCTTATTTTTCTTCCTTTCTCGGGTCTTGTAAATGTAGTTAGCCAGAGTTGCCCGTGAAGCTCATTCATATTGTTATATCTTTTTATACGAAACCCTCAGGTTCTAAGACTACATCAGCTGCTCTCCCCATCAAATGTTGTACAGCAGGCCAACATATTGAAGAAGTTTGCCTCACGGTCCTCAGCTACCCCACAGACAGGAGGGAAGTTGAGAGCATTCTAGCCAGTTGCCAGGGAGCCGTGGATTGGGAAATGGGAGGCCTCAGCTCTTCAGTTCTTCCAGCCTCTCACTAATTAACCTCTTACTAATTAGAAATGCCATTTTTAATTACCATCATTTCCGTCTTTAAATGTGGTGAAAGCTACCCCTGTAAGGCTCTGGAGTTCCAGTATGTTACAACAGCTGTAAATTACCTAAGTGATTAATACGACCTCTTCTGATGCCCCCAGAGGTCCCCTCTCCCTGGAGAGCAACCCTGTCAAACACAGAGCTCGGCGTCATGGGATGGAGCACATGTTTTCAAGATCTAACTTAATAAAATGATCGGAAATGATGAGAGCCTTGCTCTGAATCTGCTATACCAGATGGTCACCAGTGAAAGGCTGGGTCTCACTGAGCACAGAGGGCAACATAGATTTTCCTCAATGCTCTGTCTTGGAAGTAAAATCACCTTGCAATGAGATACCCGTGACCTTTTTCTCCTGCCCTTAAATGCCTTTGTGCTGCGTAAAAACTTGTCTGCTTGGTACTGAGTTTTGTTTTCTAAGGAGGAGACAGTGGTTTACCCGGCATGGCATACTTCATGCCTACTTTTCCTAGCTCATCTTGCATCATATACAGATGATATGAAGAAGTGGGGTCCACCCAACCCCACTTCTTCATGTCCTCCATCACACTGATTTCCTATACTGAGACCATCACATTTCCTCACCCACCCCTCTGATGTCTCCATTGCAAAGCTCTACCTTCACATCTTTGCCTAATTACAAACTACCCACCCTTCCAATTTCTTCTTTTACTCCTCATTACGACTTGGTTAATCTTCAATTAATTGTGGTTTCATACCAATCTCCTTAACAGGGCTATGAGTTAATGTCAATTTGGCTATTTGGATAATTTTTATTTCCCCAATTCAATCATAAGCTCTATGAAGACAGAGAACTGAAAAGTTTTTGGCTCACAATTTTGTTGCTACACATTGGTTCTGTGTTCAACACATACTAAGCTTGATAAATATTGTGATGGCTTATGCCCATAATCTTAGCTGTTTGTGAGACCATGGAGGAGGATTGCTTGAAGCCAGGTATTCAAAACCAACTGGGGCAACATAGTGAGACCCATTCTCTACCAAAAAAAAATTAAAAATTAGCCAGGTGTGATGGCACACACATCTTGTTCCAGTTATTTAAGCTCAAGAGTTTGAGGCTACAGTAAGCTAAGATTGCATTATTGCATACTAGCCTCAGTCATAGAATGATACCCTGAATCTAAAAATAATAATAGTAATTCTTAAAAAAAGAATATTGTTGAATGAGTTATAAATCAATAATTGGGATGCCTATTCAATGGCAGAACTCTCCAGGCAGAAGTAAGCAAGGAGTGAAGAGTCATTCACAATTGGCCATTCACTAAACAAAGATTGACTTTTTCATAAAAATGTCTTCAAAGGATTTCATTTTTCTGAGATTGCTGAAGATGTTCAGATTTTTTTACATTGTTTTTCTTATTCTCTTCAAATTTCAGAGTTCAAATAATTTGGGAAATAACTTTTTTCTCTCTGGGCTGATGGCTGATGGGATAGGATGTAATGATTCTAGTATAAGTGATAGTTTTATATTTTGGTTAAAGAGGTGTAAATAAAAATCATCATTCTCTCCTGGTAAATATTTTATTTTATTTTATTTTATTTTTATTTTTATTAAACTTTTTATTTTGAGATTATTATGGAGATACAGTTATAAATAACAACGTAGAGACATCTCACATACCTTTTACCTTGTTTTTCCTAAGACGTTAACATCTTGCAAAACTATGGTCCATTATGACAACTTTCACATTAACATTTATGTAATCATGACACAACATTTCTATCACCACATGATCCCTTATGTTAGCCTCTTATGGATATACCCACTTCCCTCCCATTCTCTCTCTCCTTAACCTTTGGCAACCACTCAGGGAAGAAAAGGCAATAAAGGGCATCCACATAGGATCAGAAGAGATCAAACCCTCACTCTTTGCATCCTTTAGTTTCTTCTTGGTAAACTGATAACCCCCATCCTTGATGTCTGTG
>CAUYRH010083453.1:0-21343 GCA_963574655.1 Perodicticus potto | reverse complement strand
AAAAATAGCCGGGTGTTGTGGTGGGCACCTGTAGTCCCAGCTACTTGGGAGGAGGAGGCAGGAGAATCACTTGAGCCCAGGAGTTGGAGGTTGCTGTGAGCTGTGATGCCACGGCACTCTACCCAGGGCGACAGCTTGAGGTTCTGTCTCAAAAAAATAAATAAATAAATTTTGATTTATGAAATATCTACTCCAGACAATAGGGTATTCTGTTTTGAAATTATCTTAGCAGGCTGAACAGGAAGCAATGATACATCCCATCATGATTTCCATGGAAGCCCTGCCACAAATTTCATGTAACTATATCAGGCAATTCTTAATGCCTACTATGAAATGGTCCAGGAAAAAAAAAACAAAAAACAGCTTTCTTGTTAGAGAGAAACACTATTTGGCCATGTTTTCTCCCAGCATACAAAATCTGTGCCCTACACTGAGTGCACCATGGACTATTTCTTACATGTAATATGATGTAATAGGGGTGATGGGCAATTTCCAGCATACTTTTCACTCTCAAGAAAGCATAATACAAATGAGACTGGTGTTATTGTTTGAAACTTTCCTCATTTATAGAAGATGAAACTACTTGCAAAGATATGTACATCAACTATTATGAGCAACAGAAGACTCATGACATAATATGTACATTGTGGGGATGGAAAACCCCACAGAAGTCTTAGTGATAGGTGAACTGATCCAGGACTCCTTTTTTAGAAAGGTCCCAACTCTGTGTAGCGACAGCTCTTCCAAATTTCTCTCTATGAAATTTGGAAGGTCTTCATCTGTGCACTAATACATGTCAGGCTTCTCAATTTTCCTAACGGTGTGTTAATACCATCCACCCATCTGTTATCCAAAACATGTCGATCTTTATCAATTAGAGCTCACCAGAATTTCATATGAAAGTAGAGTTTCGGGGTGGCACCTGTGGCTCAAAGGAGTAGGGCGCCAGCCCCATGTGCCAGAGGTGGCTGGTTAAAGCCCAGCCCTGGCCAGAAACTGCAAAAAAATAAACAAAGTAGAGCTTCAAATTGTTTACATTCCCACTCACATCAAAAAATTGGCTGAAGGTCACATTTCAGGGTTATAATGCATGTACTGTAACAAGATGACTACTTCTAAGGAACTATTGCCAACTCTACAATTTTGTTATTCTGTGATGCCAAAAAACTTCTACCTATTTCTCCCTTTGTAGAGTCCAGGATAATTTCTTACACCACCACGTTACATGCCTGGGCCATATTAACCTGCCTTTCCTAGAGTAAAATACCATGTTTCTATTTTGACATTAAGCGCTTAGACTCCATCAGACATCAATCAAGAAAATCACTAAAGAACACTTTTTATGGTTGATGTAAATGATCTCATGTCTTTGGATCGTCAAGAACACCAAAGTACACTCTTCTGGGAGATAGAACTTTTACAATTTGACATCAGGACAAAAGTTGAGGATGGGAATTATTTCTTGTTGTCTTATTTCCTCCTAAGACTCAGGTACCAACATGGTCATCTGAAAGGTATTCTACAGCTGTTAGTGCATGGCTTGTGGGGTAATTTAAATGAATACATTTTATGGATACTACCCAGCACAGCCTGGTGATAGACAAAATGAGACTATTTAAAATTATATTTTGAAGCTACTTTAGGAGGAAGGGATGGAAGGAAAAAGAGAGGGAGTTCCTGGGTTTTCTAAGGGATAGCTAAGGATAGGTAGTCAGTAGCTTACAAAGAAATGCAGTTAAATTATAATGTCGCTTGCAGAGGACTTCTGTGGTTTGAAACATTTGGGGGACTTTAGAGCTTCATGAATTTGGAGTCCATATCTTTTCTAAGACGTGACATTTTCAGAAATTATTTCATTAAATAAGTTTTCATCCCAATCCTTATCCCTTCTAGAAATGCCATAATGTGGAAACCTTTTTACTTAATGATGTCTTGTAAGCCCTATAGGCTACCTTAATTCCTTTTTTATTTTTGTCTCTTTTTGTTCCTCTGGGTAATTTTAAAAGACTTATATTTGAATTTAGAGATTTTTTTTTCTCCTCAATCTAGTCTGTTGTTAAAACTATCTAGTTTTTATTTCATTCAATGAATTACTCAGGTTTAAGATTTATGTTTGGTTCCTTTATATAACTTCTGTTTCTTTGTTGAATTTCTCATTCATATCATGAATTGTTTTCCTGATTTTATTGTTTGTCTACATTCTTCAGTATCTCACCGGTACCTTAAGATCATTATTTTGAATTCTTTTTTCAAGTAATTTATACATTTTCTTTTCTTTGGGGTCAGTTACTAGAAGAATTGTGTTCTTTGATGCTGTCATATGTCCTTGCTTTTTCATGTTTCTCCTATCCTGCATTGATGTCTACACACCTGGTACGACAATGACCTCTTCCAAATTAAACCACTGTGAGATACTACTTCACACCCGTTAGAGTAGCTATTATTAAAAAATCCAGAGACAACAAGTGTCGGCAAGTGTGCAGTGATAGGGTAACCCTTGTACGCTGTTCGTGGAAATGTAGATTGGTGCATCCTTTACAGAAAACAGTATAGAAGTTCCTGAATACATTAAAAATAGAACTACTCCTCCTGAGACAGCAATCAATCTCCTGGGTAAATACCTAAAGGAAATTAAATTACCACCAGTGAATATATCTGCCCTCATATGTTCATTGCAACTCTATTCACAGTAGCCAAAATGTGAAAACATCCCCATCAGTGGATGAATGGATAAAGAGTGTGTGTGTGTGTGTGTGTGTGTGTGTGTGTGTGTTATGTCTGTACATACATAGTGGAATATTGTTCAGGCTTAAAATAGAAGGAGCTTCTACCATTTTCCACAAAATGAATAAATCTGTAAGACATTATGCTAAGTTAAATAATCCAATCACAGAAAGAAAAATATTGCATGATATCACTTATATGTGAAATCTGAAAAAAAAAGAAAAAAGGCAACTATATAGAGATATAAAGTAAAACAGTGATTCAGAGTAGGCAAAGAAAATAGGGTAGAGTCAGAGTAGGCAAAAGAAAATAGGGACATTTAAGTCAACGGATATATAGTAGCAAATACATAGGATGAACAAGTTGAAAGATCTAATGTATGACATGAGGACTGTAGTTAATAACAGGGCATTGTTTAAGGACGTTTGTATGAGTCAATTATAGCTGCTCTTGCCATAGAGTAAAAAAATGGATAATTTTGTGAGATGATAGATATCTTAATGTATCTCACTCTAGTAACCATTTTCCTATGCATATTTATCTTATAACAGCATGTTGTACACTTTAGATATATGATAAAATGTATTTTTAAAAAGAAATGCATATGAGAAATGCATATTATTCTGACTCTTAATAGTAGTTAATGTCATTAATATATTTGACACCACTATTTTAATATACATTAACAATAATTTGTTGACATTACTTGTAAAAAGATGGTCTTGAGATTTTGGGCTCAGAGGGAGTTCTTTCCTGTAAGACGGATTGCTATGTGTGTACTAGATGTCTTAACGTGGATATCCTGAATGTTCTATCAATTCAAAATGTCAATCATTTTTAACATCACCAAAGTTGTTTTTCCTTCTGCATTCTTTTGTTAGCTGATGGCTTTATCACTCTGCCGTTATCTGGAGGGAAAAGCAATTCTGTCATCATAGACTTCTATTCATTCTGGCTCTTTCTTGCTCAAATCTCTACTCAAGTCCTAAGAGTACAGCCTCTGAAATGTTTCTCAAAGCATTTATAATCTGGGTTTAATCAACATTTCCATCATTCTCTTCTATAATTCCACTATTTTATATCATTTCATTTTCATTCATGCCACACTCATTCATCCAACAAATAAGTGTTTGGCTCCCTCGGCAATTATTATTTATTATAACTAGATGCTGAGGATATAAGAGAGAATATGACAGACATGATCCCAGTAGGGCTATCAGACTTTATGAAAGTAGTCAGCTAAGATGAATCTTGTGAATCTCATGAGAATCACTGGTAACAGGGTTAGAAATCTGAATTAGTATCTGGGTTAGAGAAAGTTTCTCTGAATAAGTGATATGTAAATAGGGAATTGAAGGATACATAAGAATTGATCACACAAAAGTATTGTGAAGGTGGAGGAGAATTTTCTACGTAGAGGGAGTATCCCATGAAAAGAGTGTGACAGAAGATTATGCTTGGAAAAGAGTCAAGAGGGTTACACTGATGAGGAGATAGAGTCAGATCCTGGAGGTTCTTTGGGGTCTTGTTTGAAAGTTTTTACTTTACACATAAGGACTTTGGCAGGAAAGAGTGATGATGAGAGCTGTTGTTCAGAGACTTCCTTTGCTGAAATGTGGAGAATGGTTCAGAGAGAAACCAGTCTTAAGGGAAAATAGAGGTTATTATTGTAATCTTGGCAAGAAGTGATGGTAGCCTTACCTAAAATTGTGCTAGTGAGAATTCAAGGAAGTGGACAGATCTGAGAAAATTGCAGGAGGTGGAATTGACAAAGAGTGGGTGTTGGGTTGAACGATTGTAAGTTATAGTCTGAGTAAACATTAATACATAACTTCCATTTTTTGATTTCATTTACCTAGGAAGACAGCACTTCCATTTATTAAAATGATAAAATAAGAAGTGATCAATAATTACATATTGAACAAAATAATGTGTGGTTAAGTGAACAATAAAGGAAGAGGAAAAGATTTGAGAAAGAGGGTGAATATGTTTTAGATGTGTAAATTTTGAGATACCTGAGAAACTTCTAAGTTAGGGGTCAAGTAGACAGAGAAGTGAATGTGGATATCAGGAAGAGAGGTGGCCATGTCTTCTCCTAAACGTGCCATACCACTTTATGTCACTTGTGGCTCACAAGTTCACTATGACAAGCATTTGCTTCGTGTCTTCCTTCATTCCCTACCTCCCTTTCTATATTCAGCTACAATGCTGCTTACAATAATTCTTCCTTGACTACACCATCCCTATTTTGCTGGCATTATTTTTAATAAATGACACAGTAATACTTAGTTTATAAACCTAATGAGTAGTTTCTCAAATAGGACGATTGTATGGTTCATATCTCGTTGTCAACCCAACAAGATGAGGAGCACCTTTAGCATAGAAAAGATTGTTTTACTCTTTTATGTTCACGCTTAGTGCTGCCCCTGGACCACTAGGCTGTGGATCCAGCTTTCTTCCTAAGATGAATGTATTATTAATGTATTGAGTTCCCACTACATTCCAATCAATGTCCTGAATACTATGTGCAAGAGAGCACAGGTCCATATTCTTATGAAGCTCAGATTTTAGTAAGCAGAGCTGAGGTCTATACTCTTATGAAGCTCGGAATTCAGTAAGCAGAGCTAGGACACAAACTCAGAGAGGACAAAAAGATCAAAAAGTTGGAAATGCTCTGTAGAGAATTAAAAGAGAAAGTTGTTAAAAACTGCTTTAAAGCCTTACTGAGAAGGTGGTTTTGAAAATGATCTGATTGACAAACAGGAGTCAGACAAGTAACAATCTGGGCAAAGTATTACAGGTTAAGAGACATCTGGTGCAAAGGCCATAAATAAAAAAGGAACTAGCTTTGTATGTTGGGGGAGGGCCAAGAGAACCAGGATGTCTGTAAGGTTGGTAAGGAGATGATGAGTTATTCAGTCTGCCCTTTTTTGAAGCACATCATCTGATACTTCAGTTGAGTTTATTCTTAGTCTCATTCTCCTGGTTGCGGTAATGTTTCAGGTAAATGTCTTAAGTATCATGAGACCTCTTGCCAATGGTAATGCCCACGTTTCACAAAGATTTACCTGATAGATACATGTATTCCCATATATAACCACCCAATGGAAGCACATGATGGGAATCAACAAATGAATTTTGTGTATAAAAGGTAATGGCTATACCTGTGCCCATAGAAACATCAAATTCAAAGGTAACTGAGAGTAATGTTTAAAGAATATTTGAAATCTAGAAAATATCCCAGGATCCATGAAGATAGACTTGCTTGAGGTGGTAGGTTTAAGCATATGTCTTCATACGTTATATGAGTATAAGTTTTATACTGGCCAATTTTATTTGTTTGTTTATGTTTCTAACATGTCTTAGAGCCAAATGTTTCCCTAAAGACTAACCACTTCAGCTATGATAATTGCTATATTTTTATGTAACCTTCAACTCTTCATACGAACCTCCAGAAAAGAAATACGAACGTGCCTCCAGAATAGAAAATAAATCTTTTCAAAGTTTCAAAAGAGGCTCTCCATATATTCTCTTTAAAAGTACCAGGCAAACATATTTCTATGTTACTAACATTGCATATTGCCAGGAAGTAGATTCAAACCTTCACAAGTTATTCATGTAACCAACCACACTTACTAGAGTGCCTCTGCTTCTGATTCTTAAAATTGGAAGCTAAGCTCTTTTCAGGAAAAGAAAACCTATGGAAGGAGAAAAGTTATTTTGCTTTTAAAAACAATAAGACCTATATGGGCAATGGTTTTATTTTGTTTCGAATTTACCAGAGCTTCAAGAGATATCATTGTTTTAGAACAAGGGGTCAAAAAATTTTTCTGTAAAGGATCAGACGGTAAATATTTTAGGTTTCTGAGACTATACTCTATTACAACTACCCTACTTTGTTGCTAAAGTGTGGAAGATGTCATAGGAAATATGCAAATGAAGGTGCGTGGTTGGGGTCCAATTAAACTTTATTTTGAAAAACAGGCAGTAGGGTGGATACATCTTGAGGGCTGTAGCTTGCAAACTCCTGCTTTCGAGCTAACAATTTGTTGTCAGGAGTAAACTGTTTTGGGAAATCTATAATAAGAGACTATAACACCTAAAAGACTTATACTTTTTATTTCTCTCATTTTTCTGGTTATAAGAAGAACTAGAAACGTAGTTAATGAGAAAGTCCAGTCAGTGCAATTACAGTGGTTAGAAGCACAGTTGGATACCTTTTGTTCGGTCTTATTTTACCTCAGCCAATCTCATTGCACAGAATAAAGTCAGACGTGTGCAGGGTCTATTTTTCTGGCAGGGGAATTATAATGATGTGGAGTAACCTTTTTTTTCTGACTTTAATGATGCCTAATCAGCTCACTCATCGCTTTTCTAATTTGTATTAAGATCTTTAAATGTAGATATTTTTTTTTTCACCCTTTTATCTGGTCTACTTTTTCTGTAATGATTAACAATGGATTTATTTACCATTGTACCTTCTTTATATAACTGTATTTCTATCAAACTTGAAAATATTGAATATGAAGCAATGCCGCATCCTGTATATTGCCTCCCCTGATGCTTCATATAAAGATGGAACAAAATGAATGAACATTAGTCAAATAACAGGAAAAGATAAGCTTTCAGGCTGTCGTTTAAAAATCCAATTCCCAAAGCATATATAAAAACATTTGGAATTATAGTTAGAAGTATAACAATCCTTAAAATTAAGATATTTTAATTAATTAGTCGAGTAAATAAATGAATTTTTAGAAAATATCAGGAACATGCAGGAAAAACTTTATTTGCTTAATAACTATTTCTTGAATAAAACACTTCTGTGACTTTTAAGTAATACTTGATTTTTATTTCATGTGTGAGTGTGATCTGCCCATCCTGGGATACTACGGTGCTCTTGATGTTTTTCTTCATGACCTCTTTGTTATGTCAACAGGTCACAAGGACAGTGTACCCTCACAAACCACATGCTGCTGAAAATGTGAAAGTATCTGAGACGTAGATATCTCGGGTATCTCATCTTTCACACAAAACGGAGTCAGAATTAAGAAAAAACATAATTTCAGACAATTAAATTCATTCAAGATCCCATACCTTAATAAATGCTTATGCAGATTATTCTTATACTTCAACCTATAGTGTATTCACGATACCTTGTGATCCATATTTAGATCCACAGCTTTGAAATTGTCATGCAAGGCCTTCAATTTTTCTCATTTCTTTATGAAAACTCATTAAAATATTCAGTTCAATTCTATTTCATGAATATATTCCGAATGGCCTATCTATATAAGCAAGGTAGTAAGGAATTGACCCCCTGAACAGAAATCGCACAACATATACTTTCTGATCTTAGTGAGTTCATATGTCAGTTAGGCATATTGACAAGACCACCATACTATAGGTTATAAGTCTAAAATGGAAGCAAATCCATGGTAGAAAATGAAGATGGTGCTGTGGCAGCATGGATGACAGATACAATTCTGGCTGTGGGACTTGAGAAAAGCTTCAAGGTGCCAGAAACACTTAGTTGGCCGTGAATAAGAAACAGGGTTCACTAAGTCATAGAAGGGAGAGGGATAGCATTGCAGCCTGATTAGATTCTGTAGCATCTTCATGAACTGTTATGTTCAAAGACATGTTTATGACATTCTTATACATAAATAACATTTTATGTAGTATAACTGATAAGTATTTAAAACAAGATGGTTGCGACATTGGAATAAAATCCATCATGTGACCTGTGACCTGTTTCCATTTCTTTTTCCTCATATCATTTTTTCTCATATCATTATGAACAATGATCTCAGAAATAACACAAGGCTTTACCGAATTCATAATGAACTATGGAGTTTAGAATGAACAAAGTCTACCAATCATTCAAGCAAATTTGAGTCTTTTGTTACATCTTGTCTTATTTCTGAAAGCACACAATTTGCCGAGGTAAATAATCAATCATGTATTTGATAACCTACTAAATTAAGAATCAAAACACCGCCATTCTATTGGGCTTGCTTTGATTTTTTCCTTCTATTGTAAGAATTGTATCTATATCGCTTTATATAAGTTATGAAAATGTTGCATTTGTTAAATTGTCCTCTATCTTAAGTGGAAAGAATGCCTTTTATGACATTAAGAGGAATTTGATTGGCTTCCTCAATGGCTATTTTAATTTTGGTGTAGTAACATCGTTAAGATGTATATTGCACTTTGATAAGTGTGTATTACACATTGATAAGATGAAGATCTCACTTAAAACAGAGCCTATGTTTTATCATATACTACATAGATGAATGTTAAAAATGAATTTGAAAATATAAGAAAAACCTCTTACATGCATTTCAAGCCCATGTAGGCAAATTATCATTATATAATAACTCCTGAATAGGAGTATCTGCACATCTTCTTTCTCTTCTATTGCTTAGAGAGAAATGGCTTTCTTTCCTATAGCTGCAATAAAACACACAGAGAATTCTTCATGTGATTTCACTGAAACTCACTTTTACGTGACTTCAACAAATTATAAATACATGGGTGACTTAATTATCCTTTTAAATCCTTCCACTAGTATTAAGAACAGAGTCAATAAAAAAAATAGCAACTGGGTGGTGTACCAGTGGCTCAGCGAGTAGGGCTCCGGCCCCATATGCCAAGGTTGGCAGGTTCAAACCCAGCCCTGGCTGACCAGCAAAAAAAAGAGCAACTGAAGTATTAAAAGAGGAGGGATTCATAAACACAAAATGACATATTTTATCTTTATGCATTGTTGAGAATATGTGAGTGCTAGGAAAACAAAACTGGCACCGTCATAATATGAAGCAGGAAAAAAGAATCATTATTGTGTATTTCTTGTCCCTAAATTTTTGCATCTCTGATTATCTTTTTTGTTTCAGCTAAAGTAACAGATGTTTAATTTCACCTGCCTTAATAGATAAGGCATCACGATGTATGAAGTACTGCAAAGGCCCTAAGATGGTTAATCGAATAAAAATATATTAAAGATTTGCTAAATAATATAAAATATTTATTAATTTTGGGAAAATTCAAAGGTTTGCAGGTCTTTTTCTATCAAAGCATTCATTTACCAAATAAGCTTTTATTATTTACCAATATGACTAGTTTTATAGAAGGGTAGATATAGGTAAAGATCAGCGTCTGATCTTATTCCAATCTCATTTCAAAAGATAGCTAGTATAAATATGGTTTGAGAGACTTTATCAGTTGTGATTTGGTCAGGAAAATAGAGCTGCTCTCATCTAGCAGAATGGTTCTCAAGTTGGGGTGATTTTGCCTCCCTGCCACCCCAGGAGCCAATTGGTCATTTCTGAAGTTACTTTTGGTTGTGACAAGTTCAAGGGTGTTACTGTTACCTATTGGTTAGAAGTAGAGATATTTTTTAACATCCTACAAGACCCAGGGCAGACTCCCACGACCAAGAATTATTCTTCCTAAAATGTCAGTAGTACTGAAGTTAAGAAGCTCCGGTCTGGTAAAAGGAATTTAATATTATGAAAGCATCAAGACAATTAAAAAGCTGAATAAGTGAGAGTGAGGCAGCCCAAAGATGAGCAACTGTGGCAAGAAACCACTACCTCCTATGGGGCTTTTGACACAAAGGCAAAAAGGGATATGACAAGGGCCCAAGAGCCAGAACCACTGCACTATAGCTGGGTCTCTAAGGGATTCTACTACCCAGGACATGGGACTAATGTGGGAGCCTCTTTCCAGTGAATAATGAATCCCGGAGAATGTGTAGCCCCTAATAGAGTTACTACCAGAGGGAAATGAAAAGAAATACTCTGGTCTCTCTTTTCTTCTCTCTTGCCAGTTTTTCACCAGTGTTTCTAATATAAAGCCAGTAAGTAAAGGACTGGGAAAACTATAGGTTGCAGAGGGTTGAGAGAAACAGATCTGAGAGCCAACAGAAAAGTTACCAGCACGAGAAGTAGGAGACATGAAACTTCCTAATCTTATTCCAGCATCCCTGGTGTTCTTACACCTTTATATGTATATATATTTTTTAACCCAAAAGTGTGTCAAAAGTAACAGGTGTGGTAGAGTTAAAATATACACATCAATGGATCTAGCCCAATATCAATTTTCGGATGCAGACTAGAAAAAAGAGAAGGTATTTCCTAAAGCATAGATTATGGACAAATCATTAAGAACAAAATAACTTATCACACATATTAAAATTAAATGTTTTGATAATTTTTCCTTCGTATTTTTCACTCAAGTTTGAGAGGATAATATGTGTAATGTTTTTCCTTTCTTGTCATTATCTTGATGTCACAAATAAAGAATGTCGCACATCCTAAGGGGCAAACAATGTGGAAATGAAACAACACGAGGTGTTACAGCACTCCTAATTCTATGAAAACTCAAAATCACAGCGATGTTTTATCCAAATAGAAATGAGGAAACAGAAGTAATAGAATTTTCTCCTCCATGGCACCTCTGGAGAAGGAGCAGATGGCATGAGACTGTGAAAAATTTACTTCCAGGGAAGCCTCCTATGACATTTCATCATCAATTGTCAATATTTTTTTGGTATCACTATATATATGCGGATGCATAGAAATATCCTGTTAGGAATTTACACTTCTCATCCATCATTTTAGGAAGCCATCGTAGATGTTACACTTAACCAAGGAGACAGAAGCCAGCCTGGGTAGGGCACCATACTAATACACAAACCAAAGTTAAAAGTTTAACCCTGTGTGAATTATCACGTGGAGAACAATTCATTTTTTAATCCCAGTTCCAGTGGCAAGAATAAGAATGGTTCAGAGAAAATTATCATAGCTAATGGTTAAACGGGGCAGTGTGCTTCCTCTGTGACTAGCGGGGCGTTCGTTTGTTTTTTGTTTCTTTTTTAAAGAACGGTTGGTATTTAAACAAAGTTACCTAGGGAATTTTTAAGTTTCATCATCATATACTACGTAATTATTAACAGATGGAAGAGAATTCGGGGAGAACGAAAAATAGTTACTAAAGAAATCAATTGGTCTCATAAAGCCATGAACTCCAAACACGTAGGTATGAAGTAGTCAAGATAAAGGCGATGTGGATTAGGTGATAGAGTATCAATGTCTTTATATAGTGATTAAGAAAATGCCATGAAGGCTATCTCTCACAGTACGATCAAAATGTTTCTGATTGTATATGAAGCACATTCTGCCTTATGATTGCACCAATGTACACAATTATGATTTAATAAAATTATTAAAAAAAAAAAGCAAACAAAAACCTACCCTTTTTTGGTTGCTATTGCTTTACTTTGGAAAGCTTTGTTTTGGGAGACTGTGAGAATTCTTTATCTTCTGAGACCTTGTGGGACAAATATATAACACAACTTATATGTGGTGATGAGCATTATGTATAATGCAGGCTTGTACAGGTTGATTAACTTCTCTTGTCTAGGCAATGATTTCTAAACAAGGCTCTAAAATCATGAACTTTAATGGGGCCTGTTCACACCCCTCATTTTTAACAAGTTCATGTCACCTTCAGGGACTAGGCAATCTCAGAGTTCTCCCTACTTTAGAAGATGCTATGTCTCTCCATACCGTAACCAGTTATAAATTCATCTATTAATGTCTAGTGCATTGAAGGCAGAAGTCTACATTCTTCTCTAGATATAAACCGGCAGGATTCATATGTAGGGGCTAAAAGAAGATAAATCCTTCAAGGGCATCCAAGGAGAGATCAACCAATCGACTCAAAGCAGGTATGAATTGTGAATTACACAGTCTATTTGAGTTACCAGCTAGGCAAAACAGAAAAAAGAGAAAGGAATGGGGTGATATCGACAGAAGAACTATGCATGGCTTTGGGAAATGTGGCAAATTCTGAAGGATATTTTGTGTAGTTTATAAGGGCCTAGTAATTTTTGAAAGTTATTTACAAGACCCAAGTAAGTGGTACTGGCATGTTCATGCATGAGAAAACATCAAGGGAAGACTTAATAGTTCAAGGAGGCGATAAAGAGGAGAGGGACCAATTATTTGCAGTAGCTATCAACGGCAGGAAAATAATCAGTTTGAGCCCAGCAGGGAAAATTTAGGTTAAATATTAAGCAACAATTTGCTAGATAGTCCAAGTGCTTTCTTAACATCACTCCCATACTTTCCTACTTACACTCAAGGAATTTAGATTTTTTTTTTTAACTGTAATTGGTCAGAGCTTGATTTGATGCCAATCTGTTAAAATTATTTTATAGATTATGAAAACTGCTTAAACTCTTTCAAAGAGAAGAGCAATAGTTCTTAACATTCATTTCAAGAGCAGGAGGGGTAAGAGCTTCAAATGGTGAGGCTGTAAGCAAGATATCAGTGTATAAAGTCCATGAACTTAAACGGGTAGGATCGTTGCCTGGAATGCTAAAGTTCAAAACTGTGTGTGTCAGTCCAGCATTGGGTAGGATTTATAGCTGGTATCAATGCTATAGCTCGAGTGCCTGGGAATGAGCTAAGGCATCTTGTTCAGGAATGGACCAATGGACTTGCAGTTCCTCCAGAGAGGATATAGTTCATCAGGGCAAACCAAGAAATCATGCTAACAAACTGCTGCAGGGCTCCTCATATCCTCATTATTGGGTCAGCAATGACTTCAGAGATTGAGCAGGCCCCAGGATGGAGTTCAAGCCTATGTATTAATATCAGAAGGATGTGACAGTGGAAAACCCATACTTCCCGTGTATAAATGAGGGCTATTTTTTTTCTTTTTAATGAAAATATGCATTTAATAAAACGTCCATCACTAAATCTTGGCACAAAAATTCCAAACCAAAGGAAGAAAATACAAGGTGAATTGTATTTAATTTTCAATTTCCCTAATGCTCTTTTCACTGGTGTAAAGAGGAGGAGTAGAGGAAGAGAGATTTTGTTGCCTATCCTTAAATCATCATTTCCAGGATGTGAACCAATGTCGTTAGTGAGTATTCATTCACCAGACACAGATTCAGCACTAACAGGGTACCGAGGACTATATTCGATTGTTGGGTTACCAATAGGTATAAAACATTCTTTCTAACTCAAATTAATTAAAAGAGCCAGGTGCAATAGGATACAATGTTATGGAACTTTAGTTACGTTCTGAATGCTTATTTCCTTTAATCTTCAAAATAATCCTGGAAGGTAATCTCATTGATAGTCTCCAAGTTACAGTTAAGGAAACTGTGGCTTCAAGACGTTAAGCAACTGGACCAAGATCATAAAGGTAGTGTCAGAGTGAAAGTTTGATTCTAAGTTATGTCTGACCTCAAAACTTACACTTCCACCCACACATAAAACTGCCTTTCTCGGGCGGTGCCTGTGGCTCAAAGGAGTAGGGCGCCGGCCCCACATGCCGGAGGTAGAGGGTTCAAACCCAGCCCAGGCCAAAAACTGCAAAAAAAAAAAAACCCCAAAAACAAAAAAACTGCCTTTCTCATGCAAATATACTGTGAAACACTACACAAGTTTTAAGTACTTGAACTTCTACTCACAGCATGAAGAGGCAGGCGAGCATTATTTATACTGTATTTCAGCTCATTTATAGGTGAAATATTATTTTGTGGACCAACCTATGAAATCTAACCACATTGAATTCCTCTGGTTACAAGCAGTTTTGACTCCAGGGGACAGGGTATGGCTGAATGCACATGTGGGGGTGAAGTGAACCCAGTGAGAAAGGTTAGAGAGCATCTAGCAGATCATTAAACAGCTGCCTTTCAAATGTGCAAAACACAACCCATTTGTAGTCTGGGGACCGTCTGTATTGATTCTTCCCAGGGAAGTTACTTATTTTTATACATGGTGTGGTGTGTTCTATCCACAATACAGTTTTACATGGTTACACTCAAGTGTATTATAAAAAGAAAAACAGCTGTTAATAGTATGATTTGTTTTACTTTGCATCGAGGAAGCAGCAAGAACATTTTCTTTTTCCTTCCCAGGTTTTTGTTTGTTTGTTTGTTTTTTTTAATAGTACAAAGGAATGTGAGTAATTTTTTCAGACCCATGGTGAAGCCATTCTGCCTGACTGCTCCTTCAGGTAGCTTTACCTGTTCACTCGTTTATTCATTCATCAAATATTTGTTGCTATTATGTGCCATGTCCTAATATAGGTACAGGGATAACAAAAAAAGTTTCTATTTATTTAAGGATCTCATATACTAGTGAGAAGTTTAAAAAGTGTGAAATAAAGAAATAGGTAGTATTTGAAATGATAGTGCTAAGAGGAAAGCTAAAGCAGGCTACTAAGAAACTGATGTTTTATATATGGCAATCCAGGAAGACCTCTATGTGGTGACATTTAAGCAGAAATTTCCAGGAACTGAGGGAATTAACCATTTGCATATTTTGTGGAAAGAGCATTCCAGGTATAAGAAATAGCACCTGTAGACTCTCTAGGAATGGCAAGCATGTGCAGTATTTTTAAATGTATTATTTTGAAGTAATTATAGATTCACAGGAAGTTACAAAAAAAATAGTCCAGAAAGATCAAGAGTATCTTCCACCCAGCTTTGCCTAATGGCTATATATTATATAATTATATACAGTATAAAAACTGGAATATTGATATTTTTATTTTCTACAGACCTCATCCAGTTCCCACCCGTAGTTTCCATCACTCTCGTGTGTGTGTGTGTTTATGTGTGTGTAGTTCTATGCAATTGTATACCACGTATAAATTCATGTAATGACCATCGCTGTCATGAGACAGAAAGCTTCCATCATCATAAAAGAATTATCTAAAGGTACACCTCTATAGTCACACCATCCAAATCCCCCACCCCCTCCCAAATGCCTAATCTGTTCTCCATCTCTGTGATTTTGTCTTTTAAGGAAACTCGTATCAAGAAGTGAGATGAATTGACTCAGTCTTTAGTAGATCACTCTAGATACTGCATGTCCAGATAGTAATGAGGAAGGAGAGGAGTCATTGCAATAATTCAAGTGAAACATGATGTTAGTGCCAAACCAGATGCTTTCAGTGGAGGCAATGAGAAGTGGTTAAATTTTGAATATCTATGGACGGTAGCACTACCAGGCATGCTGATGTGTAGGATGTGAAAGAAAGAGTCCAGATGACTCCAAGGTGGATAGAGTGCATAGAAAGGAGAAAATAGTGGAAAGATCAGATGAGATGGTAGAGGGTAGAGGTGTAAGCAAGAGTTTAAGACTTGTTATTGTATTTACTCTTCAAATAATTCTAGAAGATGGAAAGTAGTATCATTGCTGTTGTGTAAATGAATGAAACAAGCATAAGAGAAACCCAAGATTGTGTACAAAGTTCCCCAGTTAATGAGTATTATAGAAAGTATTTGAGTCTTGGTCTGGTTTCTTCCAGAGCCACAATTTTCCCCTAAGAACATCTTGTCATCCAAAATAAGCAATGTGGAGACCCTAAGCACATCGCCTATGGTAGGAGTCATCTGCCAGCAAGAAAGCCAAAATCACATCCTAGTCCCGATCCATTTCACAGCTAGCCTCACCTAGGGAGCCCCTCTTGATTCCTTTAGGGAATCTTCCAAAAATCCGTGTGTAAGACCCCCACCTCCCAAACTGTATGTAGCTAGGAGAATACCATTGCAAGTGCCCATCAACCCACAAATGGATTCAACAATTGTGGTATATGTATACTAAGGAATACTATTCAGGCAGAAAGAAAGATGGAGACTTTGCCTCTTTTATATTTGCCTGAATGGAGTTGAAACACATTCTTCTTAGTAAAGTATCACAAGAATAAAAATGTATCCAATGTACTCAATATGAAACCAATAGATCAATAACTACGTGCCCATAGGAGAGAAAAACACACATATATTCAGTGGGGGTGGGGAAGGAGGGAAAGTGAAAGGGGAATTGGTAAATTCTCACCTAATATGTACAATGTGAAGGTGTACAGCGCAGCCCCTTGATGAAGGGCTCATCTACAACTTGAACTTAATCTTAGAAATCCAAACAATGTGACCTAAACATTTGTATCTTCATATTAATCTGAAATACAAAAAAAGGGTTTTATGGTCACACCCAGGTATTTGAGAGTCTGACTTCTGAATAAATTCAATGTTCCTCCAGCTACAAAGGAACTGATTCAGAAACATGGTGGCTTTATATGTATTTATCCACAGTGGTTACATTTCCTTATAATGATTCTGGCTTGGTAGAGCACAAACAGTCAGTTAGAGCAACCCAGAATAGCTAAACCTGAGAGCTCATTGCCTACTGCCTTTCACTATGTTTGCATACAGGAAGCAAGGATAAAACATGCATTAAATAGGCTAACGAACTTTCTGGACCTTTTCAGACAAAGACCGTAAGAGTTCAAATAAGACTATTATTAAAAACACAAAGACTAGGCATACTTCGAATCTATTGTTTTCCTTTTCAGTTTGTATAAGTTAGCAAAAAAATGATCCCGATCTTATTGTCTAATATTAAAGTTTAGATTGCAAGTTCTACATCTTCTACTGTTCATTTAAAAAGACAATATTGACATCTTTTACTACAACTTACACCATGGGTCAAATTCCAATACAGATAACATCCTTGCAATAAAAATTCTATAAAATGACATCAACAAAATCTTTCATGTTTGAGCCAACAGCCTGATAGTGTTAAGCAATTCTGATTACAGTGTGCTAGGAAATTCGAGAACAATTATTTGTCCTGGCCAACAAAGGTTGACTGCATTAAAAACATAGACATCCAGTGTAGGATTGCTTCTAAATCAAGCGTCTGGAGAAGTCAAATCAGAGTTGGCATGCAGTAAATGTTTGTTGAATGAACACTGAATAGGGAGCTTCATCTAATCCACTCTAAATAGTGCTGAATTCACAGTTCCTAGGTCAATGTCTGGCATATATATCCTGGAGGAATGAATGGACACAGAGTAATTTTTTTCAGAAATGCAAATTCGATCATGTCACTTTTCTGCTTAAAATCCTTCCATTGATTCTCTTAGCCTCCAGAATATTATTATGAGCTGTGTTTCTCATACTTTGATGTACATTAAACTCACCAGGGAGCCTATTAATAAGCTGATTCTGATTCAGTAGGTCTAGAGGATAGCCTGAGATTCTCCATTTCTAGAAAGTGCCCAGGGTGCCTTTAGACAACATTTTGAGTACAAATACCATAAGCTGCTTAACTTCACCTGAAAGACTTTCATTTCATAATTTGACCTCATGTTTCTTTCTTTCTCTCTATTACCCCAAATTATACATTTGTTCCAAATTATGTTTCTCCCTAAAAATGCCATTATTTTGCATTATCTGTGTGGATGCTGATTTTTCCCCAATTCTAGACCTCTTTCAAGTCTTAGTTCAGGCATCATATCCACCACAATATTTCCCATTATTTCCCATTCTCCCTTAGTCTGATTTAATGTCTCTCTCCTGTGTTTTCAGTATAGTAATAGAGCAAAAACCTATCACATACATTATCACAGGCAATGATAGCACCATGGATGCCATCAAAATGCCCAGGTGAATAAAGAAAAAGGAGATAGGGGACTTGTAAAACTAAGTTTTCAGAGAAAATATACTAATTATAGTTAACTGGTTGTTCATTTATGATAACCAATGTGGGGGCTAGAGTCTCTTAACCCACCCCCTCACACCACTGCTTATTCCCTTGTAATATACTTTGGATTCACGTGTCTGTATTTTACATATGTAAAATCTTGGCTCTCCAAACATTGCCAACACAACCTGTGTTGTGGCAAGATAAGGCAAGATAGAGTTTATTGCTTACTAGTAGGGTAAGGAAGACTCTAGTTGCACAAGGGGAAGGTTGAGGTAAGATTTTATTGAAGAGTCTGTAGTTTGGTTGAGATGGGTGTTTCCATATAGGGCTACAATCAGGATTGAATAAGGATCATGACGATACAACTTAGATTTAGTGGAAGCAGCACACTAAACAGATTTTGAGCAAGTGCTTTAGGGAGTGTTCAGGTGTGAGATCTATATCAATGTTTTCTGTTGAAGAGTTGATGGGACTTCGAGGAAGTCACTGTAATGAACAGTTATTTGTCTAAGCAAAGATTCTTCTTGAATAAGACGATCATGCGAATGAAGACAAGGCAATGATAAATCATGTGTTACTGCTGCTCTGTGGACTCCACCTCAGGTAGCAAATATCGATGTCAAACAATGTTATTTTTCCAAATGATCCTGAGTTTGTATCCTATTGCCATTTTTACTTAGTATGTGTTTCTCTTCAACATCTACTGAACCACCAATTACTGGATCCTTATTTTATGGTAGGTGCTGTGTATATCATAGGGATTTTAGGGTTTATAATGACATTGTCTTCCCCTCAGGAAGCTTTTAATACATGAGAGAATGACAATACTTAACACCACAAACAGGTTGGACCAAAAGCTCCCTACCCCTTATATTATCATTTGGAAACATAACACTGTTTTACATTGATATTTGCTACTTGAGGTGGAGTCCACAGAGCAGCTGTAACATTTGGGAGCTCCTTGGAAATGCAGAGTCTCAGGCACTAATCTAGATCTAGTGAATTAGTTCATCCATTTATAATAATATCCCCCATGTGATTGTGATTTGTATTGTATTACATTTGTTGTTTATTTTTGAGTGTTTTGTTTATTTATTTAACTTTTTGAGATGGGAGCTCCCTGTGTTGCCTGGCTGGTCTCAAACTCTTGGACTTAAGTCCCAAGTATTCAGGACTATAGCTACATACTTGAGCATGCAGCTTGTATGCATTAAATTTTAAGGAGTATTGCTTTAATATATATTCAATTTCAGGCTTGTTGCCCATTACTCAGTGGTTAGGGCACCAGCCACATACACCAGGGCTGGTAGGTTTGAACCCAGCCCAAGTCTGCTTAAAAAAAAAAAAAAAAAAAGCAATGACAACTACAACAACAACAACAAAATAGCCAGGCCTTGTAGCAGGCGCCTGTAGTGCCAGCTACTTGGGAGGCTGAGGCAATAGAATTGCTTAAACCCAAAAGATTGAGGTTTGCTGCGAGCTGTAACACCACGGCACTCTACCAAGGGCCACATAGTAAGACTCCGTCTAAATATATATATATATATAAAAATTATGTACGCATATTAAAATTATATATATATATCTTATATATAATTTATATATATTATAAATATATATAAATTGTATATATATATAAAATTGAAAAAATATATATATATATATATATGAATTCCAGTCTCCCAATGAGGTGCTGTTAGATCCATTTACAGATGTGTAAGTTGAAGCTAGAAAGTTTAAATGACTTGTACAAGGTCAATCAACTTGTAAGTAGCTGAATAAAGACCCTCTCAGATCTTTTGCCTCTACCATACTCAAGTCAGCTACTGTCTTATAAGGGATGCAATTTCGTAATCCAAGAGGAATAAATATGCTAGGAATGTAATGATATACACGTTGGAAAGTACATTTCCTTTCAATTCTAATTTCTCTTTCCTTTCAAGTTTTCTGATGCATAAAAATATGAACAGCAGGTCTGAGCAATGTTTAGATGCAGTGCTTTGATCCTTTTGCCATTCGAGATATTTGATTTGCATTCCACCCAGGAGTGTCTGATAACCTGTGTGATACACACCACACAGTCAAGAAAGGGCTGATCCACCTTCATCTGAGAGCTGGCTTGCTCCGAGCTGCTTACAGGGAAAGGATGTCTATTTAGAAATTATTATAATTTTTCTTCAAGGGTAAAATCTTGTAGTTAGGGAATCAGGAAACGGTTTAAAGGTTGAAAACTGCATATCACGGTGATTATAGTTCATAAAAGTATATCATGTACTTGAAAATTAGTAACAAAGTAAACTGTAAGGATTCTAACCACAAACTATGACAATTACATGAGGTCATCCATATGAAATTAGTTTGATTTATTCAATGTAAACATATATCAAAACATAATGTTGTATACCCTAAATAAGTACAATTTTGTCCCTTAAAAAAAACTGCATACATTTGCATCTGCCAAGCTGGATCGCCAGTTCCAGCATTCAAAGAGCGTGCCAAAATAGTACCTCAAGTATCAGGCTCTATCATATTTGATCTATCTATCAGACAATTTCCAATTCTATTTTTGAAGAGAAAAATAGATTGAAAAGATAGACAACGTAGGTAGCAACTCCGTAAAATCATATGCTCGTAATAGTAACCTCGAAGATGTAAATTTCAGTTTGCTCCTCCTTCATTTGTCTAATCATTTAAGTAGTTATGGAACACCCATTAAGATATATATGGCGAAGCTGTGGGTGTAGATAAGTCTTCCCAAGGAGATGCATAAAGTTGGCAATCAGAACTGGCAGATGTGTATATATAAACTAAGGATTCCTTCAGAGACTAGTTAGAGGCAGAATAATAGGCGGTAAAGAATACACTAGTTAGTTGTGGTACATAAGCACTTCAGCACCACTTAGATTGTTAACACCCTATTTTGTCTTGGGTGCACTTCATTACTCTGTTTATTTTTTTTTTATTTTTTTTTTTTATTAAGTCATAACTGTGTACAATGATTCAGGCTTGGAGTACAGTGTGCGGGCTTCCCATACAATCGGAGATATTTTTATCCACCTGATTAATGTAACATTCATGATATTTTCTCATTTACTATGTGAAAA
>CAUYRH010083452.1:0-23149 GCA_963574655.1 Perodicticus potto | reverse complement strand
ACGGCTGCAACCAAAAAATGGCGGGGCATTGTGGCGGGCGCCTGCAGTCCCAGCTACTTGGGAGGTGGAGGCAAGAGACTCGCTTGAGCCCAGGAATTGGAGGTTGCTGTGAGCTGTGATGTCACAGCACTCTATCCAGGGTGATGGCTTGAGGCTCTGTCTCAAAAAAAAAATATTGATTACAAGTCATCAATAACTAGCCAATTGTGATAGATTTAAATTAGATTGAATAAGCCTCCTCTTTTGATATAATCTAAACCAGAGATAACTGAACTAAAATAGACTAATGCATGCATATGTAGATGTCATGTAAATGTATAGACATTAAACAACAAGTAGAAGTGATTTGGTAAATGAATCTTGGCCTATTAATTTTTATAACAAATAGATTTTAAAGATGTTTTTAAAGTCTGAAAATTTAGCAATAATATTTACTTTATATACTCTTCCTACCTAAAAACAGCTCTATGAGGTTTGAGGGTGATGTGGAGCTGGAGGTGAAGTTCACATGCCAGACGAAAGAATCAGCATTTATTCTGTGAGCGAGGTTATTTAAAACAAACAAGATAGGGTGGTGCCTGTGGCTCAAAGGAGTAGGGTGGCAGCCCCATATACCAGAGCTGGTGGGTTCAAATCTGGCCCAGGCCAAAAAAAAAAAAATTAAGAAAACCCCCCAAACAAGATAAAATTTATTTTGTTTTACATTTATATTTTTAAAAAATTAAACAGAGCCAGTATAGAATATAGGTGGTTTGGCTAAACAGGGGTGGTGGGTGGTAAGGAGAGAAACTTGAAAGTATTAGCTGACTCCACATTCTCTGTGAATATTATTGTCATGATTGAAATAAAACTGGTGGAATCGAGGTTGCACTCTGAAAGCAGCGTCCAGATCCTATTACATGACCAATTGGCTGTGTAGCCACGCCTAAGATGTTCTGTTTAGTTTAGAGCCCCAATTTTAAGAGAGACATAGGTAACATGTTCTTCTGTAGAGTAAACAGAGGGAGGACACAGGGAACATTGAAAGGTCGCTGGGGTGAGCAGTGTGCGCTGGTCGGAGGGTGTGGGCGTAAGTACCGTATTTAATCCCATGGTGGATTTATCTGGCAGGTCTGAGCCCACTGATAATAGGGCACCAGAGAGCTGATCCAGAACCAGCTATGGATTTTAGAAAGTGGAAGAATTTGACCCAACCTAAGAAAGAATTTTGTAGTAAAATAATCAAAGTGTTGGAATCAAATGCTTCTTAATGCTATGAGTTTCAAGAATCCTGAGATCTTCAAAGAGAGGGTAGAAGTCAGAGAAGACACTAATTTAATTACTTATGAAACTCTTTCAAGTATAATGTTCTAAAACTGGATAAATAGCTAACATAATGAATCCTTTAAGTTATAAATGTTTCCTTTTACAAAATCATAGTCTTCCTCATCTCATTATTTTAGTAATTTTCCCCCACCCATTATAGCGTGTGAGTTTACCTTTCTTTTTACGGGGTTTACTAAAGGTGTGAATGGCCTGTCATGGAAACAAGAAGGGGAATGTGACCGAATGAAAAGGGTAACGTGTTGACCCGAGGGATGCTGCTGATATCCTCCACCCTTTACCAGAACTTTCCAACTTCTGACTTTCTGTCCCACTTTATAGGGAATTGTGCAAGTTATCATGCAATTGCCCAATTTGAGCTAATATTATTAATTCCTGGTGATCAAGGGGCTGGCGAGTCACCTGTGGCTCCCTCCAGTGATGGGGTGAGGTGGGCTGGGGATCCCTTCTTAGGATGTAACTGAAAGGTTTCCACTCACAATGGCTCCTGGCCACAGGGGCAGATAAAAACATGCCTTTGGTAGCGAGTAGCAGGCATGGCGGCTGCGGCCAGGCGAGCTGGTGAGTACTGGTGGGACATCAGAAAACAGAGTGTGGGATTCGGTGTTGCTTATGCAACTAACCTTGGTTAGTTTCATCAATAGGCATGAAAGGAAACTCGTGGCTAAGATTTATGTTTCGTATCATTTAGTGACTCTCAAATTGTAGTTCATGTAAGAAACTGATTTATGAGAGACTACAGATTCCGCAGTCCCACTTCAGCAATTTCCATTCTGTAAATTGAGGGTTGGGCTTGGGGAATTTGCAGGTGAAATTCAGTTACGGGTTCACAGACTTTACCTGGAAAACAATCGCTGCCTTAGGCAAAACTGAGAGCTCTTTGTATTTCCCAGTCGTCTCCCTTGGAACTGAAAAACAATCGCTAGGGCCAAGGGTGCTGGCAAATGTGAACGTGGGCGCCTGGGTGGTCAGCATTAGGTATTTGAAATGTGCTTTGTGGATTACTGTAGGTAAGAGGAATTATTAGATGCTGAGAAATAGGCAGGGAAAGGAGAGTAACACTAAATTCATGATGTAAAAGTTAACTGGAGAGTGGGGTAGAGTTACCGAGTTTGCTCAAGGGTGAAGTGTTAAACTTCCACGTAAAAACTAACAGCGAGATGGCCTGCACAGTTTTTTGGGAGTTACCTACATCTCTAACGTGAAGTGACACCATCATCCTTGTGACTGCACTTCTGGGCTAACCACACCAGGGACAGGTTGCTATCCCAACGACTCACCGCTCTCATGCTGACCAGTGCCCACGGGGAAAGCAGGAAATATCAGAAGGAAAACAACCTCATTGTGTCTGCGGCAGCTTTCCTGCACCTCGATAGATTTGGGTGAGGGGTGATCCACCTCCTCCCGACCTTTACAGGGATAGCGACAGTTACCAATACACACCGCAAAGCTGACAGGACTCTTCCGTGTTCACTTCTATGTAAACAGACTGTTGTCAGAATTCCCAGCGATAATTACTATTTTCTTCCTGTGGCCATGCTGTTGCTTCTAAGTCTGAGGAGAGACTCAGGTGAGAACTTCAGCCTGGTCTGGAGATGGTCTCCAACGGTGGCCACTTTACACATCTCTGAATCCTAAATTTTTCCATTTAGCAACTCAGAGATGGTCTGGATACCAAGAGCTTAAGAAAACAGGCTGAAGACGAGCAGCCTGAAGTTCCCGGGGTTCCCTGTGCCTCCGCCCGTCTGGGGTGATACAGGTGTGCAAGGCTGGACTGCAGCCTGATATTCATAGGAACAGAGGGAAGGCAGAACTCATCCTCTGGCCTTCATCCCAGAGCAACCAGAAACGTTGTTAGAAAGCCACTAACAGGGCAGCAGACGGGCCCAGGGATGTTTGGGACCAGGCACGACTTAACACAAAACTTGTGGGAGCAAAGTATTTCATTAAGTAACTCAGAATGAGTATTTTCAGCCTGATGGACTCGTGGTAATGTAAAATGCTCCCGTGGTATGGGCTGCCCTGGATGGAGGAGCTCCCGCCCACTAGGAGGGCCGTGGTCACAGGAGGCTCCTTGCCAGCCCCAGGCCCCCTCTGCCACGGGACACCCAGCTCCCCACCCCGCTCAGACACCCCAAATAGTCCCAGCTGCACACACTATAGACAACGGTGGTCACTTTACACATCCTTGAATTCTACATTTTTCCATTTAACTACTCAGGTTATTCTCCAGCCTTGTTCATTCTCTTCTGTTCTGTTTAGAATATTTAAATATTCTGTTTAGAATATTTAAAGGCATTTTTAGTTCTTCTGCTTTCACTGCCTGTGTTATAGTGCTTCATATTTTATGAGAACATAAATTATTCAGTTTTTAAAAAAATAACCTCTATTTCACCCTAACATAGTACTATTAAACAGTATGAAGGAACTATTAATCTCACTTCCAGAGCATTGATTGGTGTTCAAAGGAGGGGAAATTAGAAGACGGGAGAGTCAAAAGAGCTGCTATAGGTGAGAAGAAGCTGCTATTCATGAATTCAGCTTTGAAAACAGGCAACATTCCAGGAGTCAAAGAGAGACAGACCCAGGATGGCTTAGCAAGAGAGAATTTTAGAAGTGATGAAATATTAAAAGAAGAATACTAATTGTTTCAGAAAGTTACGGCAAACAAGTATTTTATTTCACAAATTCCTAGTATTGAACAAAGGCAATGAGGAATCAGATATTAACTGGTAACTTGCCTTTTACACTTCTCTTGCTTAATTCCTCAATTTCTTTAAAAAAGAGAGAAAAATAATTCCTTTATCCAGCCTCTCACATTTCCATTTTATCTCCAAACTTGTGTCCCATTTCACGAGAATTTGCCTCTAAGCAGATCAAGGTGTTCCACAATCATTAATACAACGCGACAGAGTAAGAAATTCACAAAATCTTCCAAAAAGATTGAGAATGAGAATTCTCAACAAATCAGAGCAGGCCAACATTATCCCATTCATTCCCAGTAAAACAATAGTCAGAAAAGCATTTGCTACCTTTTGCTACTAGAAAAAAATTAGTTCTGCTAATTCCATAATGGGCATTTTGCTTTCCTAGAAAAGTGACCTCTGGTCACATCTTTTCTGTTTCCACTAGAAGAAAATAACTTAGTTTGGAATTTCATCATGGATTAAAAAGTATTCTTTTACCAACAAAGACTTTGGATTCTTATCAAGATTTTGCAAGGATTAGAATCATGTTTTTCTATATTCAAAGCTCCTATAGAGGAAACTCATTGAGCAGCCACACTTGATAGAGAATATAAAATTGCGTCCTCCATGTCTGAATTAAGATAACATCAAGACATCCTCTCTGGCCAATTGTTTAAAGTGATTTAAGGTTAGAAGGAAAAGAGAATTTATAGAACAGTTTATTCGAGATTTTCAAGCTTATGCCATAACATGACTCTTTTTGTCACATAAACATTTCCACGAAATCTCAACTTATAAAACCGCAAAGGCAACGCTACTAGCACCATTTATGTTTGATTCCATAATTTATTTATTGTAAAGTTATTCAGCAAAAACAAATAGCTTGATAAAATAAATATTTGAAATCATGCAGTTCCTTTCCTTAAGGCTGATTATAAAAGTATTTGTTGGCAGATGTATTTTTAAAGGCACATTCCTGAAAGTCTCAAGATATTCTTAAATTAAATGGAAATATGAGGTCGTGTTTTCTCTGGGTATCCACACAAGACAATATAATTGATTTTCTGGGCTATTCAAAGCGTCGGTAGGCTCCAGGAGACGGTAATTGGAGAAATGCGAATTTAAGCGGGCATGCTCCTCTATTTGGCTTTTCAACTATTATACGTGTGTGCCTGCACAGGAAGGCGTACTTTCAAGTTTGCATCTTATAATTAAGTAGAATTTTATTATTGTAAAGGCATCGTTCTTGTCCACCATGCCAAAAGCAATAAAGGAAAGAAAAAATAAAGGAAAAGAAAAAAAGAGAGAAACTAAGAGCCAAAGAAGTAATTCGTGCCTGATCACTCTATAACCTACTGAAAGAGAAGTAATTTGAAAATAAATGCCTGGCTTCCATTATCGTGTGGTTCTAGCTTATTATTGATATTATTGATGTTATTTCTGTTATTACTACTATTATGGTAAAGATGACTCATTGAAGAAATAATAAAGTCACAAAACTTTATAACTTAGAGATAAACACTAACATCAACAGGTTTTGAACTGAGGAGGTAAAGTGAGGAACATGTCCCAAACAACATACATTGTTAGTAGCTAGAAGGGAGATTGCGGACTCTCTGTCCAGTGTTCTTCCCTTCTAAGTTCAACAGAAGCCTCAACGGAGAAATGGGTTGAAAAGAGCTGGGTCTCTCGGGAAGCCTTTGCCCTCAGGTGTTGACGTCAGAGTTTGGCTCATTCCGTGGAGAAACACTGTCTTTGGACGTGGGGAAACTTCAGATGCTCCAGTGGGAAATTCTGATGTAGAGCCTCTCCTGGACGGTCTCATTGCTTCATTCTTTTGAGAGTTAAAAAGCAACACAACATTGCAGAACATGCATTTTCCAAATCAGACCTAATTATCATAACCCTGTAGCTCAATTAGCTCAGTGGCTGTTACCTAGAGCAGAGGACGTTATTGTAAACGTAGCATGGATGGATTATTCCTCTGTAGTCACAGATGAAACAACACTGCATTACTGAGCGTGAGGAAGTCCACCCCTTAATGGGAAACACGCTCACCATATGTAAAGCATTTTCTATTGTACCTAAAGATGTTGTCTTTGTGACGTCTCCAACATTCTACTTTCTGTGAACTTGCCCTGAAACCACCACAGGCACCTATTAAGTATTCCTCAGCCCTACCGAATGTGCAGTCAAAGTGGAAATCTGATGCCTTCTGTGGGTTTGGACACCAAAAGGAAAATCCATAAAGTAAAAATAACATTGCAACTTGGCTTCTTTAAAGAATGTAAGGGATATAAACTGAGTTTGGAATTAAAATGCTTGGTCATTTGGGGACTTTAAGTGTTGGATGATGTCTGTCCTATATATGTATTTACTTTTCTCCCCTAATGAGACAGCATTTCTAACCGGGGATGACTGTGGGCACAGCTTTCGCTTGGTGTCGTTTGGAACTCTGGGATGTCAGGCCTTTCCCTGTGGCTCCCTGTGAGCCGTGAATTGCAATCTCATTACTGTGCTATCTACTTTGGAAAAATATTTTACCTATAGTCATAATGTCATCATATATGCATAATTTAAGTTTTCAGAAACAGATACACATATTGTATTTTGGAGGTTTTTAAAACTTTTAAAGATACATCTGACAAAAAGACCAAAAACCATGAACTGTAGTCAGTTGCATTTTGCTGCCACATTGACTTTTAGCTTTCAACCCAAGTTCCATGGAGCCCCAGGATTTCCTGAAACAACTCTAGAAGGCTTTTGAAAGATATGACCGACAGAAGTGTTTCTATCCGTTCACCGGAATATCTGTTATCTCTGTAGATTGGTATTCAGACGAGTGAAAATTAATTTTCAAAGTTTCCATGACCTTACAGTGTCGGGCTTTCTGTACAAGTAAAACAAGAACCTGACTGAATCCGATGTCCAAGGGAAGGGCTCAGTCTCAGAGGAAGTAAAATGGTTTTCCTTTTTTCTAATGTCTTTTCCTGTACGTAAAGTCTGAGACTACACACCCATGGAAAAATAATAAAGACTTAAAACTGTATTTAGGATAAAACGTGTGTGTGTGTGTGAGTGTGTGTTTGTGTACGAGAGAGAAAGTACTTAGAACATTCTTCTTGTTTTTTTCACTCTTACTGGTGGGTTAGTATGTCAAACTAGTATATCAGTATGATGAATTTCAGTTTTGTTATGAATGTTTACCTAATAGAATATGTTATGCTTCTTAAGTAGAGAAATGTTTCATCTGTCTTCATCTGGATTTTTATTTATTTATATAAAATCAGATTTCTTTTCCTCTACTGCAATAAGAACAATTAAAAATATTTAAAATTGGGGTGGTGCCTGTGGCTCAAAGGAGTAGGGTGCCGGCCTCATATACCACCGGAAGTGGTGGGTTCAAACCCAGCTCCGGTCAAAAAAAAAAAAAAACTGCCCCCCCCAAAAAAATTTTAAATAGCCTTGATTATATTTCTGTAGAAGAGAGCAATAAAAAGTTTGATATCAGCCATCAGCTGATGAATTTTGTGATCACTCCTTGTGTGAGGTCCCTGTTTCTGGAGGCTTTACCTTCAGAGTTGTGAGAATTACCCTCAGCTGAAGTGGGGTGCCTTGGCTATGTTTTGGGGAAAAAATATGAATGCATTATAAAATTTACTTTTCTATAAATATGCTTAACAAAATTTAGAGGAAAAAGTCCTTCTTTTAGCCACACATTTTTTCCCCTCTAAAATATATAACCCTTTATCTAAAAAAATGTTATCAATTAATTAATTGAATTGCTTACCTAACTGCAGGCACCACCACCATGCCTGACTATTTTTAGAAATGAGGTCTCACTCTTGCTCAGGCTGCTCTCAAGCTCCTGAGCTTAAGCAATCCACCCACCTTGGCCTCCTAGAGTGCTGGGATTACATGCTACTTATTAAATTTTTTTTTAAAATTCTGTCTGCTTTAATATCTGTCATGTCAAAGAAGACCAAGAGAACTCTAAAGGAAGAAAAACAAATTTTTAAATGAGGATTTGGAATTGCAAAATTATCTTGTTTCTGGCAAACATAAGATGATTTGTTTGCTTTGTGGTCCTGTAATCTCAGCATTAAAGGAATTCAATGCTCATCAGCATTATTACA
Source organism: Perodicticus potto (assembly GCA_963574655.1). Classification (NCBI taxonomy): domain Eukaryota; kingdom Metazoa; phylum Chordata; class Mammalia; order Primates; family Lorisidae; genus Perodicticus; species Perodicticus potto. The sequence continues at coordinate 15,003 of CAUYRH010083452.1, read as the reverse complement.
CTTATGAGGACCACAGATTTTTAAATTAGAAGGAAAGGTGTGAAAGGTCCTAGGCAGAAATTAAAAGCAAAGACAATTCTTTCAAGTAACAATAAGACACAGAAACAATGCCACTGAAACAACTTATAAAGCAGTGTCTATACTCAGGGAAAAGTGAAGCCATACAGGGAGGTAGAAATTGTGAAAAAATACATTGTCAAAGGTGTGGGATGCTGAGATCCTGACAGCCTTTCAAAGCCTTTCAACTGCCTCTTTCAAGGAGAATCATAACTGATCCACAGCAGGAAATAACCATCACTCAACAGAACAACTTGGTGCAATTCTTAAAAGAAAAAGATATATTATTTAGTTGTTTTGGATGAATAAACTGATGCTACACAGGTTTATTTGTTTATTTGTTTGTTTTTTTGCGACAGAGTCTCACTATGTCACCCTCAATAGAGTGCTGTGGCATCACGGCTCACAGCAACCTCAAACTCTTGGGCTCAAGCGATTCTCTTGTCTCAGCTTCCCAAGTAGCTGGGACTACAGGCACCTGCCACAATGCCCCACTACTTTTAGAGATGGGGGTCTCGGTCTAGCTCAGGCTGGTCTCAACCCTGTGAGCTCAGATAATACACCTGTCTCGGCCTCCCAGAGTGCTAGGATTACAGGTGTGAGCCTATGCTCCTAGCCTGCTATACAGGTTTTATATTCATTCAGGACATAACAGATTTTATTTCTAGGCAGAGTTACTTGCTTTGGGCACTCTTGAGAACAAAACATGGGCAATACATATCTAAACAACTTTCATGATAAATGTTTTGAAGTTGGACGGACTGAATTTGGTAAGTTTAGTGACTAAAAATACAGATGGTATACCTTCCATGACAGGAAACCATGAAGGGTTGGTTTATTGCACAGATAAAAAAATGTATTAACAGATCCAGATGCTCTAATTTCTTTACATTGTCTTTGCATCAGAAAAATTTCTCTGCTAAAGCAACTATTTTAAATGACACTTTGCAAAAATCTATAAGTACTGTTAACTATATTATATATTCCTACAAATGCAACAGAGCATGTTGGTTTAGTAATGCACTAAAGTTGAAGATGAAGTAGTCGGTGTGGAGTTGCTGTATCATTCTAAAGCACATTGGCTATTACAGGGCCAGGTGTAAGCTGAAAGTTTATCTCTACAGAACAGATATTTAAATTTTATGAAGACCCGAATCAGCAGTGTGAATTATTGAAAAAGGATATCTATAGGAATGAAACTTTTCTGTGTGTTATCATGTCAAAATAACTTGAATATTTCTTTGGAAAGTAAAAGTAAGTTTATACAAGATCTATTGCATTCTGAATTTGTGACAAGTCCCCAGTTGATCCCAGCACTGCTGGTCCACAGGTCACTCTTTGAGCAGGAGGATTCTAAGTGAAAGACTGAATGTATAGAGGGACAATGACCAACCACGTATAAAAAGAGAACTTTGCTTCCCAACCTGTTGCAATCTGCCTAGGAAGTCAGCCTTCATCTCGAATAACCAGCCCAGAGACCACCCCCTCCCTCAGGCCTGTTGGAAGGCGGGCTGAGATGTCTAATAATCATCTTGGTAGGACTCAATCCCGCATGGCCAGAACTTGATTCACATGTGACAACGTCCCCTGTTCGTGTCCCTACTTGTAACTCTGGCCCTACCAGAGAGAGCCAAATGTGTATTTCTAGCCCATCACAGGGTATGCCCCCCTCCATCTTCCCTGCCCATGCTAAGAACCTCCTGTCAGGGCGTACTTGGACACTCTTTCTCTCTACAAAACTTCCCCACCGCTCAGCTTGCCTTTGAGTCTGCCGAATGTAAGAGATGGCAGTGGACTCCGTGCTGTAGAAAGTTCTGAATGAATAGCCTTTGCCTGTTGTCATCTGGTCGGTTTCTATTCATTTCTACTTAAGCAGCTTCTGAGAAACACTTGCCATGTAGTAAGGGCCCAGTGAATTGTGCCTCCAGAGAGAGGAGTGGAGCTGGAGACTTCTCTGTTCATGCCAGAGAGGGGCTTTACCCTTCAGGCCTCCACCCGCCATCCTCTGGGGGGCGGGGGGTGGGCTTACTGGTCTTGCTGAAGTTCCCACACAGCACCCACCTCCTTCTCTTTTCCATGGTAATAGCTTCTCTTAAACTGGAAGGAGCTGGACTATTCCCTTTGCTTTGGCTTTATCCTCTGCCTTCATCTACTTCTAAGGAAGCCTGGACAGTTAGCAGTTCACTTCTTCCTGTTCTTGCTCACACTGTGATCATAGCTGGAACATCTCCCAACCCGGGAAGGCCCAGCCATCCACCACTGGTGAGCTCGTCAGTCTCCGGTCTTCATTTTCCTGTCCCACCTGCTCTCAGTCAAAGGGGTTAAAGTGGCCGGATGTAAGTTCTAGTGTTAGGAAAAGAGGGAAGGAAACCTCCTGCGGTCTCAATCATGCAGTTTCAAATACCAGCTACATTTGAGTTCGGGTCCCTTCTCCGCAAGTGCAAGTGGCATTTACTTCACCATTTTCCCTATATTTACATCTCCTTTGGGGACCCCACTTGGAGAAGAGGGGGCTGAGACGAGGGAGAATTTGAACACATAAGCTTCCAGCCTAGGATCACACAACAGCTTTCCAATCTCACATCCTTTTTCCTACAGATGATTTAAAACATAACTAAACATAAACATGTTACCTCGGAGGTATCTTGATGGAGAAATATAGATATCTTCCAAAGAGGAGGAGAGGGGAAAGGTACTCAGACTTCTAACAGTCCCAGCCTAAATGCAAATGCCACGACCCATCCTGGCATTTAAAATTTCACTTGGCACAGTAACAAGAACAAACATATAAGGACTACATCAAACATAAATGCAACTGGAAAATCTTGCTGAACATCTGAATTGTTAGAAGTGTGTTCATTGTTAAATACTTTCATAAAAAAGAAGGAAAATATATTGTAGAGTATCTATCTCTACCAAACATTTTCTCCATGAGCTGCCATCTCCGTAATAACTTTTTAGGCTACTTTATTTACTGGTCACAAATACATAACGTTTCTATGCATTTGTACTGAGATTCTTCTCAAGTCACCTTGCTTTCCCGTAAGTTATCCCTTACAATAGAAAAGGACCTGAAACTTTCCAAAGGAATATCTTCCCATTTTCTTAATAGCACAGGCCACTAAAAAGGTTTTACTAAAGCTATTGTTTAGGAAAGAATCACTGTAGAACTTTGCCAAAATACCATTTCTTGAGCTTTCCTGAAGATTCTGATTCAGTAGCTCTGGAGTAAGGCTCTTGAACATGTATTTTTAAAAGCTCTGTAAGTGAGTCTGGTGACCTCAGGTTTGGTTAAATTGATGTCAATTAGCACGATTAAAATGCTTCTGGGTCATAAAAGCTTGTAGACTTTTATAAAGCAGAGCAATTTATTCCGTATTTATTGCATATCTGCCCCATGCCAGGCCCTTTGGTACATGCTGCAGACACAAAAGTGAGCACCAGAGAGGGGTCAGGTGGCTCAGGGACTAGAGGAAGGCAGGACGGAGAAAGAGAGACACTGAGAGGGACGGGGGCAGGCGGAGTGGGAGTGGGAGGGAGGAGAGAAGAATGAGAGAAAGAGGGAGCAGGGGGGAAGAAGAGAAAAGAGAGAAGACATTAATTAACCTACTTCCACAACGTGGTGGAGAGGTGGCAGTAAGGTTCCACTGTGACAGATGGAGGAATGGGGAGGGAAGCGAAAGCTACCGAGAGAGAGGAACTTGGAATGTGCCTGGGGAGCTCAGGAGGTAGATGTCAGGATAGTCTACCAGATAGCTGGTCTGGTAGGTGCCAGGCAGAGTGCTGTGTGAACGTGACTGTGGCTGGGGCTGTGGGGCTGTGACCAGCGCTGAGAAATCATGAGTTACTCCCACATAAACTCCCTGAGCACCTCTCTGAGAAACCTACTTCATGGATTAATGAAACAGAAGAGAAAATCGTTGGTAATCACAAGGTCAGGAAAGTGTGAGATAAGAATGTTGTTAGGTCACTATTAGGGTGCCTTTTTTCTTTTAACATGAATAATAGCAGAAAAAGTAATTAAGTTGCGTAAAGGGTTTTCGGTGCCGAATTTTTACTAGTCTGATTATTGAATACCTATCTGTATTTCAGTTTGGAGAGATAGAATTGATATTAGTGGCTCTGGAAACTCTAAAATAGAATCAGGTTTCATCAGTTAGGGAGCAGCCTACCACAATGCCTTACATGAAGGTCCTCGAAAACAAAACATTAACTACTTGCTAGATAATTAGCTCTGGCATCTACTATTTCTTCAGAGGAATAGAGTCCTCTCAAGTATATTCTTAAAGCTTGATCGATTTTTCAAGTTTTATTTCTCTATATCTGTAGTGTTACTGAAATATTTATTTATTTATGTATGTTTTCTTAGTGGTATGTGAAACTATTGCTTGTCTTTTAATTGTCAACTGTTTCCAGAATCTTTGAACACAACTGTTAACTGGTGGATTTTTTAGCCTGCACTGGAAATCCTCACGGTAGGGTCATCATGGTGGTTGGCCAAGTACACTTGAGTATGTATATTCTGTTAGCACTTTATTTCAGAAAACATAGGAAAATGTTAACTAAATACTTATTAACATTAACTCAGAGGTCATAGTCCTTTTAAAAATTGCTTTGAGCTATGTTCTTGAATATCTTTTTCTTTCCCCTGAAAAGACTGTATTTTGTTCTTCATACTAAAAAATTCCAGACTCAGCAGGCTCACCCGAATGAAGCGGCCCTATCACTTTTTAAAGTTTCGTATAAAAGCTGTAAGTAGACCTTAATAATTGACATTAAAGATTTTGTAATTAGGGATATCTCCCCATGATGTTACATGAGTAATATGCCTATTATGTAAGAAAAATTTTCCTGAGACAGTATATGAGGAATGTACTTGTTTTCTAATAAAGTGACCATATGGGCATTTTTAAGATATTTAGTTGAAGTCAGAATCAGACAGATCCAGAAGGTCTGGGGTTCCGATTCTGAGCGTACTGATTCATGAGATTTGAAATGACATTCGGGGTGGCGCCTGTGGCTCAAAGGAGTAGGGCACGGGCCCCATATACCAGAGGTGGTGGGTTCAAACCCAGCCCCGGCCAAAAAAAAAATCCAAAAAAAAAGAAAGAAAAGAGAAATGAGATTCGTATTCCACGTTCCGAGCAGCATCGCCTTACAACTGCACATGCACAGGTGTTGCGGTCAGCCTCCAGGACACGTTGCTTCAGTCTCGTTGACTGTGTTGGGACATCTCCCTCTGTGGTTCTGATGCCGAGTGTGATCCTTGGTCCCTGTGACCAGCTGGAGTGATATGATGAGACTGTCATGAGTAAAATAAATATTTGTTTAGAATTATTCATCATCTGGATCCTGAGCTGGGGCCCACCTTTCAGTTGCTAGTACCTTTCATAAGCCGTGGAACCTGATGCTGTCATCCTGCACCTTGCTGGCCACTCGCCAGGTAGCCCGGGTCCAGCTGGCCAGCACGTGAGCCTGGGACTTAGGTCGAGTCCTGGTGTAACGAACTGGGTCTGTACCAGGAAGGACACCAAGGCCTGGAGGGAGAAATTAGACCCCTCTGCCCCCTCCTCATGCATGTCACAGCTCTGGGAGGGAGAGAGGGCCACAGCGGGAGAGGGAGGGCCACAGGGGGAGAGGGCCTCAGGGGGAGAGGGGGGGCCTTCGGGGGAGAAGGAGGGCCACAGGGGGAGAGGGCCTCAGGGGGAGAGGGAGGGAGACAGGGGGAGAGAGAGGGCCACAGGTGGAGAGGGCCTCAGGGGGAGAGGGAGGGCCACAGGGAGGGAGAGAGGGCCACAGGGGGAGAGGGCCTCGGGGAGAGGGAGGACCACATGGGGAGAGGGCCTCAAGGGGAGAGGGAGGGCTACAGGGGGAGAGGGAGAATCACAGGGAGAGAAGGAGGGTCACAGGGGAGAGGGCCCCAGGGGGAGAGGGAGGGCCACATGGAGAGAGGGAGGACCACAGGGGGAGAGGGCCACAGGGGTTACCTGGTTTGACATCCATAAACATTAACGGAGGCCCCTTGGTTGAATAGAACTCAGAAGCCCTGACATCATAGCCATTGTTCTTTCATTTAAGTAACAAATAATTCTGCTCCAAAGTAGCAGACACTGCTTCCAAATCTAATCTGACCCTTGGAATGGCTGGTGGCTGAGACTGTGCATGGGTCTCTGAAATGACCATGCTTGCAGAATGACTGGAAGAGTGCCTTCTTTCCCTGACCACAGTTCAGAAACAGGCACCCCGCACCAATATTCTGTTTCCTCAGCACATTTTTGGAGTAGAGAGCAGATTCTAAGATTTAAACTCTGAATTAACATAGATGGTTGAGGCTAAGATAACTCTGCCAATTATTATTATTATTATTTTTTGTAGAGACAGAGTCTCACTTTATCGCCCTTGGTAGAGTGCCGTGGCTTCACAGCTCACAGTAACCTCCAACTCCTGGGCTTAGGCGATTCTCTTGCCTCAGCCTCCCGAGTAGCTGGGACTACAGGCACCCGCCACAACACCCGGCTATTTTTTCTGTTTTGCAGTTCGGCCAAGGCTGGGTTTGAACCCGCCACCTTCAGCATATGGGGCCGGCGCCTTACTCAATGAGCCACAGGTGCTGCCCAACTCTGCCAATTATTAAGTGTGTAAAGTTGGGGCAAAGCATTTATTTATTTAGTTAGTTAGTTATACTTAAGTGTCATTTTTCTTGCTGGTCAAATAGAGTTCAATAATATTACCACCAATATAATAGTAATATTATTGAAGTCTGTGGATTAAAGGATTAATGAAATAAATGGCCTATCTTAAATGTTATGTTAGTGAATGTTAGTGCTACTAATATAGAGGGCTTTATCTTGAGTTTCTCCACTGTTCTTAGTATTAGGAAGAATAGGAAACAAACTAATAATTTCAGACATAATTTAGAATGTGGCATTTCTTTGTAGATAAACATGCTAAGTGAGAGGCACAAATTGTATACATAAGAATTAAGTATCCTCAAATACACACGATAATTTCTTTCCCTTGACAGGGAACTTAGACACATAATTACGTGTGTTATAATCATATTTACATTATTTAATGAGACATGGATAGCAAAGCAATTAATCAGTGTGCAAATGTGAAGAAACCCATATTTTAAATTCTGTTAATTTATAATGTGACCTCATAAAGAATTCATGATTTTTTATTAATTCTCATCAATCACAGAAGATATTCAAAATTCATGAGTGTTATGAGTCTTTTTATGACCCGCGAGAAATAAATATCTTTTTTCTTATTAGCACAAAGAGTAAGGAGCTTCTCAATAGAAAATACTTTTACCCAATGCCACCACTTCTTATGGCCTTTCTTTTAACATGACCTTCTAAAACACAGTAGGCTATTGAATTTGTATGGACTATGTAAGCATACAATAATTCTTAAGTGAGATAAACTGAATTATATTTTATCATCATGAAAATCTATTTTCCATTCACCCTGTGAAGTAGCTATGCAGTATCATGGCTCTCTTACCCAGGCCTACGTAGAGAATGTGTGTCTCTCCACCACGTCTCTCTCTAGTATGCCTTATGTTTTTTGTAATTATATGCACATTAAAGATTTTCTAATTCAAGTATAGTGGTTAAACATTTATCAAAGTGAAAGTATGCCTTTTAAATTGTACCAAAGAAAAGTGGCACCCTCTGGGGATTCTGTCAGGGAAGAGATTTGGGGCCATTTTCTCATGACATTGATTTTAGTTCTGGGCCAGAAGTATGTTGTGCAGTATAGAATTTAGCATTAGAAGCTGGGGCGAAATGCATCACCTACTACACAAATCGTGTGGGATACAAGCACAAGGCTTTTCTCTGGAGAGAAACATATTGCAATAGAACGTATTGCAAGTGGGGCCACTTAGGCTGACCTAGTTGCATTTCACTTAAACTGCTGCATCTCAATATTGAAAAAATATCTATTGAATGTCCATTTTATGCCAACTTAATGCATATTTCAAGTTGCTTACAAGATATTTAACTTCAGGAGGTCCATCTGGAATTTAGTACTTTCAGAAGCAGATTCTTTCCCACCCTTGTCGCTCACCTGCCCCCTTGTCTCTTCTTCCTGTGAGGGGATGAATGTGGACACTGATATTGTGGAAACACGTCGTCCCCCACCCCTAAGTACACGCAGTCCATCACCAAGTGGAACTGCTCTCGTCTCTGAGAAACCTCTTGAGTTCATTGTGTGCCTGCACCGCAGCCCCTTCTGGTCTGATGCAATTCTCTAATTCTGTGCTGGGCTATTTCAATAGTCTCCTCCACAGTCTTCCTTCTTCTGGTCTCACTGAATCTCAGTTCCCTCTGAGCATGCTACAGAACAGCTGGATAAAATATAAATCTAAGCATAGCATGATCACACTTAATATCTTTCATGCGATCCTCATATTCAAACTCCGTAAAGTGTTTGCACTTGGCTTTGCTTTCAGCTCCATTTCTCTGCTGAGCCCTGTGCTCAAACCAGCCTTTCCTATCCCCTAATTTACCACGCTCTTTCAGATCTCTGTGCCTTTGTGGTTCTCCTTGCCTGAAAGTCCTCTTCACCAGGTGCAATTGAGAACAATTTGCTAATTTCCGGAGATTCAGTTTAAGGATTTCTTCCTTGATGATGCCATTCTTGATGTTTGTGCTTAGCTGATATATTTCCCCTTCCTCCCACTCTCTGTTACAATCAGCGTACACTATTCCCATAGCTTTCTCACCATAACTGGAAACATTTATTTACGTTCTCTACTAGAATAAGATCCTTTGAATGGGATAAGAACCTTCTCTAATTGCTCCTCAGTCTAACCTTTCATCTGCATCGTTTCCAGATCACCTAAGACTTTCGAATTCCTTCTTTGCTTATGTGATGAAGGCCATGCTACTCAGCATAAGGACACAAGGTCCTTAACCCTCCACCCCAGGCTCAATCTCACCACCCATGTAGTTCCCACTTGGGACTTTAGGACAGTCAAACATGGAACTCTCTTCTCCAAATAATCCCCTGGCTTACCCCTTCTCCCCTCAAAGTGTTTCTTGAAATGTCACGTTCTCAGTGAGGCCTTTCCTAAATATCCCATTTAACATTTTTTTACTCAACTCTTTTCCTGCTCACACCCCTGGTCCCCCTTCATTGCTTCCATGTTTTGCCACACCTACTATTTCCTATTTCTAACTTATTTATTCTTATTTCCTGTTTTCCACCTCCCCTGGAAAACAAGCTCCACAGAGCATGGGTTTTATCCCTTGTTATTTGAGGTACCTATCCTTAGAATAATTTTTTATATATAACAGATCTCAGTTGTATATGTTGAGTAAATATACACGCTCACACTAGAAGTTACTTGAATATAGGGTCATGTTTGACTCAATCCCATGATGCCCCCTGGGAATGATTCCCGAGACATAATCTTTAAATCCACAGAAGTGTTTGATGAGTAAGTTTTCCAACTTCTCAATATGATATGGGGAAAGCTCCTCAACCTACAGTAAGTTCTCTGCTGGATTTCTGCCATCCAAACGCAGTTTTTTTTTTTTTAATAGCTTCTCAACCTACATGGGAAAATGGTCAACTGTTGTTATTGGTTACTGAGGAACTGGATAAGTTGGTAAAATTTTGAGTTTCTTTCATATTTTACGCTTTGAGCAACTTCGTTTTCTTATATTGTTGAAAGACAGTATTACTTTTCACCCTTGACATCTGGGAGGAACTGGGCCATTATAGAAAATTCTTATGCCTGTTATCCAGAACTTGAAATTCTGATTCAATTAACTGAGGTGTAGCCTGAGCACTGGTAATTTTAAAATGTCCCAGAAAAATGGGAAGGAAGCCCATGGCCAGGAAGCCCAGTTTAAGAATGATTACGAACCAGCCAGGTCTTGGTGGTTGCCACACAGCAACTGGTTCTCTCCATGATGGCAAAGCTGGGACAGTGTTGCACACAAACTCAACAGAAAGTTGGAAAAGCATACGATTTTATCATTTTTAATAATACAAAAAGTTTATATTTTTCTAATGTAAATGATAGATTACTTTGTACTTTTCAAAGTTATTTTGGTGTGCTTACCACTCTATTATGAATTAAAATTAAAATGCCTGTTTCCCCACCTTGGCTGTTGAAGATAAGTGTTAGTGAAGGCGAAAAACTGATGCCTAAATTGACAAATTCATTAGTTTTCTTTATAAAAATTAATCTTATGGAAGGTTTGCTTTTCACTGTGAATTGAAATATTATGGATTAATTTATTATTAAAACTAGTATCAACTTGTTTTAATAATAAATTAGTATTGTTTATTAATAATACATTTTTATTAATAAATATTAATAAAATATTTATTTTCATGGGGAACCAATAATGGGTTTTCAGATTGGTCGATAAATAATATTAGAAAGAATTTTTCTCCTGGCACTTATTCCCTTGCAATAGAACAGTGAGCAGAAGGTGGTAATGGTTTTCTAACTAACACAGAGTAACTCCTTTTGTGTGTGTATATGTATGTATGTATATATATATATATATATATATATATATGTTGATTTTTAAATTTGTTCTCTCCAGAAAACTCAGTAGTCGGTCACCATCTACTACTGGTAGATTGGTTTGTAAAACCAATCTACACTACTGAATTCCTTTCACACAAATACTTATGTATCTTTACACAGAAAAAATTACATACCAGACATACACTATACACACATACAGACATATACACACACATTTCTATAAAAGAAAACATAATTAGCAATATGTGTCTAACAGAGTGTATGCATTATGTACAGACGCTATGGCCGAAATGCTATTGTTTTGTTTTGTTCTTTGTAGTCAGTAATGGGGGAGACACAAAGGAATGATTGAGTTTATTTCCATCGTTACGCTGTCCACCTTGTCAGTTACAGCTGAGCCTTGCCTTCCTTGTTAACAATAAGCTGTTCCCAGTGCCTGACTGTGTGGAATGAGTTGGACAAAAAATGGCTCCTCTTACACATCGCCCGGTGAGTAATGACATCAGGGATGTTAGCACAGTGGTACTTGCAGGAATAGTGGTCCATCAGCAGGTTCCCTCACCACCATGTGCCACAGATGCTGGAGCTTCCAGTTCTACAGCACAGTCTAAAACTAGGGCAAATCCAAACTGTATTAATAAAATGACCTGAACTGCTACGCTGGCAAATCCTACTATAGGGGAAAAAGTCCAGTATTTTTAAGAAATAATGATTCGTACTTAATCCACACCTCTCAGGCCATTGTCTTTGTGTCATTTTGGTTTTGACTTTGGGAAATGAACTTCTGTAATTTTGGCAGGATGCAGCTAGAAGATTCCTTCCATTCTCTTCACTTCTGCCTCTGTGCACAGCTACAATGAGATATGCACTCATTAGTCCAGATGCCAGTCACAGATTTGCAATCATGTCATTCTTAATAAATAAAAATGTTTATCTCCTCTGTCGAGCTTTCCTAATTTTATTACAGCCTATCTCTATATATCAAACATGGAGAGAGGATGAATTTAATATGTAATCATATAAATGTATATTCATCAAAGATTATTTAGGGTACTTGTATATATTTTAAAACAGAATAAGCTCAATTTATTTTTACATTAATGCCATGAGTTAGATAGGTATGATAGCTTTAATTCTGTTTGGATATCCTAGTATTTTTGCTCATATTTAACCTTTTTCTTACGTTTCTCTGCCTCTAAAAAAAAGATTTTTAGCTACTGCATAGCAAAGAAAACAATTAACAAAGGGAAGAGAAAACCCACAGAATAGGAAAAAACATTTATAAACTACTCATCTGACAAGGAATTAATAACTAGATATATTCCTATTCCAACAACTCAATAGGAAAAAACAAAATAATCCAATTAAAAGGACCTGAGTATACATTTTACCAAAGAAAACATACAAATAGCCAATAGATATATGAAAATTGTTCAACACACTTAGTCAGCAGAGAAATGCAAATCAGAATGGCAATGAGATCTCATCTCACCTCAGTTAAAATGGCTTTTATTCAAAAGGTTACCAACATTCCATCCATCCAACGGTGAGGATGTGAAGAAAGAAATTTCTTGTACACTGTTGGTGCGAATGTAAATTAGAGTGACCCCTATGGAAAACATCATGGAGGTTCCTAAAAAACTGAAGATAGAACTACCAAACAACCCCCAATCCCACTGCCAGGTAGATGTTCAAGGGAGGGGAAATATGCGTATCAAAAAGTTGTCTGCACTCCTGTGTTTACTGCAGCACTATACACAATAGCCAAGCTCTGAAATCAATCTAAATGTCAATCAATGGAAGAATGGATAAAGAAATTGTAGTACATATACACAATGGAATATGAGATAACCACAAGAATGAATGAAATTCTTTCATTTCTAGCAACATGAATGGAACTAGAGAACATTATGTTAAGTGAAATAGACCAAAGACAAATTGTTTATGTCATAGCTCACATGTGGAAGTTAACTGTCAAAAACAATTGATCTCATGGAGACAGAGTGGAATGTTGGTTACCAGAGGCTGGGAAGGGTAGTGGGGAAGGGAGGATATAGGAGGGATTGTTAATAGGTGCAAAAAATATTTTTAGATAGTTGGACAGATGAACAATATTTAATAACACAATGAAGTGACTAAAATCAACAATGAATTAGGTAGGATATACTTTACAATAATTAAAAGAGTAGAATTGGAATGTTCCTAATATAAATGGTAAATGCTTCAAGTGATAGATACCACAGTAACCCTGATTTGATTAATTCACATTGCATTACTGTATCAAAATATCACACCCTCCCTATATAGATACAAACTATTATGTACCCATAATAATAGAAATAAAATATGATTATTTTTTCTAAATCTTCAAAAAAAATGATGTTGGTATTTTAATGGGGATTGCACTGAATCTATAACTCACTTTGAGTAGTACATTTTAACAATATTGATTCTGCCAATGAATAAGTATAACATGATTTTTCCATTTGTTTACATCCTCTGAAATTTACTTCCTCAGTGATTTGTAATATCCTTGTAGAGATCTTGGCTTTAAACCACTCACTTGGTTAAATATGTTCTTAGGTCTTTTATCTTCTTTGTTATTATTATGAAAGGTATTAAATCTTTGATTTGTTTCTTAGCTTGATTGTTGTTGTTGTATAGAAATGCTACTGATTTGTGTACATTGTTTTTTGTAACCTGAGACTTCGGTGAATTTATTTATCAATTACAGGAGTCTCTTGACAGAATCATTGGGGCTTTGTAGGATTAAGATCATACCATCAGCAAAAAGTGATGGTTTGGCTTCTTTCCCCATTTGGACACCACTGATCTCCTTCTCTTGCCTTACTGCTCTAGCTAGGACTTCCATCATCATGGCGAATGGAAGTGGTGACAGTGGACAGCCTTGTCTAGTTCCAGTCCTAAGCAGGAAGACTTTTAATATTTCTTCATTTAGTATGATGTTGGCTGTGGGTATGTTGTATGTGGCTTGTGTAATTTTGAGGTATGTTCCATCTATTCCTATTTTATTAAGAAGTCTTATCATAAAAGGTGCTGAGTTTTGTCACAAATTCACATGGAAACAATAAAAAGCCTGTAGTCAAAGTGACCTTCAGCATAAAAAAAAATAATTGGGAGGCATCACTTTACCTGACATCACGTTATCCTACAAGCCTATAGTAGCCAAACAGCATGGTGCTCACACAAAAACAGAGGTGTTGACGGGGGTCAGAACTGAAAACCCAGGTCTAAAACCATCCTTGTGTTGTCATCTGATCTTTGACAAAGCAGAACAACATACACTGAGAAAAAGAATCCCTATTCAATAAATGACGCTGGAAACACTGAGAAGCCACATGTAGAAGATGGAAAAGGATCTTCACCTCCTACGACTCATGAAAACTAACTCACTAGGAATAACAGGCTTAAAACTAAGGCGTAGAACTATAAGGATTCTGGTAGAGTATGTTGGAAAAACGCTTATGGATATTAGGGCATTCAAAGAATTTATGAAGATGATTCCAAATTCCATTACAGCAACAACAAAAAGTTAATAAAAGGAACTTTATTAAATCAAAAAGCTTCTGTACAGCCAAGGAAACAATCAACAGAGTGAATAGACAACCCACAGAATGGTAGAAAATATTTACCTGCTTTACGTCTGATAAGGGGCTCATAATTCGCATCTACAAAGAACTCAAGCAAATCAGCAAGGAAAAAATCAAAGAACCTCATTAAAAAGTGGATAAAAGACACAAACAGAAGCTTTTCAAAAGAAGATAGACTAATGTACAATAACCATATGAAAAATATTCAACGTCTCTAATCATCAGCAAAATACAAATCAAAACGACAATGAGATATCACCTAAGTCCAGTGAGAATGGTTTTTATCAAAAATTCTAAAACAGAAGTTGCTGCTGTAGATGTGGAAAGGAACCCCTTCACAATGATTATGGGGCTGCAAACCAGCACTGCCTCCATGGACAGTCACATGGAGACACCTCAAAGAACTAGAAGTAGACCTACTGTTTGATCCTGCAATCCCACCATTGAGTATTTACTTCAAAGGAAAAAAGTCTTTTTTTTATTAAGTCATTCGTACATAGATCACGAATACGTTTATGCCATTATGGGATTCAATATGTTGATTATTTGTACAAATTGGAGTGTTTACATCCTACTAATCAACATAGCCTTCACCTCATTTACCAAATTACAGCGTTAAGACATTTATGATCTACACTTGATAAATCCAACTTGGGCTTGCAATATGCTCCATAGGTGTGGTCCCCCCACTAACAAGTGCACTCAAATGTTTATTGCAATACAATTCACAATCACGAATGTTGAATCAACCCCAGTGCCCACTGGAATGGATTAATAAAATGTGATACGTGTATACAATGAGCTCTAATCATCCCT
>CAUYRH010083451.1:0-14350 GCA_963574655.1 Perodicticus potto | reverse complement strand
CCTAAGCTGAGTTGCTACTACTTCCTCTGTGCCAGTATAACACCTCATAATTTTATTACAGTTTTTTATGTTCTGTACTGCAGTTATTTTACCTGATGCCTATCATGCAATTGACACTAATATTGTGTTCAATAAATCAATAAATAAATAGAAATTTGATGCATCAACATGAATTATGTATTATGTATATGTATTATTATTATTAGCAATATTAGGTGAGGTAAAGAATGCAAAGAAAAGAACTTAATGGAAAAAAACAGGAAAGCAAAGAATAAGCAGTACAGAGGAATATAGTAGGCTGTACTATACTATATTCAGAATACTACAGGTGGCTCACACTTGTAATTCCAGAGGTGTGGGAGGTCAAGGAGAGTGGATTGCTTGAACTCAGGAGTTCAAGACCAGTCCAAGAAAGACCAAGATCTCATCTCTGCTAAAAATGAGCGATGGGAGCGATGGCACGTGCCTGTAGTCCCAGCTACTTGGGACTCTAAGGCAAGAGGATCACTTGAGCTCAAGAGTTTGAAGTTGCTGTGAGCTATGATAATGCTGCAGCACTCTACCCAGGGTCAAAGAACAAGAGTTCGTCTCAAAAAAAGAAGTAAAGTAGTAGTATGGTGTATAATAAAGTCCCTCAGCATTAACAAGACATTGTTGAGATGGAACTACAAAGTTATTAAATTTTAGATCTGAGAGGATATTAGGTTGACAGCACGACTTCTGGGGTTCATAACTGAACAACAGAAAAGCATTTAATTAAGAAAACATTAATAATAAAAGTTAACAAACCCCATTCTAAACAATCTAAAAAAAACACAAATCCTTTAATCTGCACCATAGCCCTCTGAGGTGGATTTGAACATCGCAAATGTGCACATGCAGAGATGAATGTCCCAGGTCACGGGACGCAGTTAGTGACAGGTTCAGGTTTTAAGCTAAGACAGTCCTCCCCAGAAGCCAGACTCTTACCACTCTCCTATATTGTCTTATGTGTACGTCGATCCTGAATCTAAGGAGGTTTACATGGAATAGGATGACACTGGCAGGAAAAATTATTCTTAAAACACAGTGAGTTGGACTGCTGACTCTGTCTCCGTATGCCTGTCCTGCCTGTGGAAGAGCAGGAGATGGCCTGGGCCTGGCAGGCCGGTGCTGTCCAATACCCGGCGATCTCTGTACACGCAGATTGCCCATGAGACAAATTAGATGGAATATGGCTAATGTTACACTGAAGAGTTTCCTCCTCCAAAGTTGCTTCTCATGTTCACTAACAAGTTTTCAGCTTTATACAACACAAAGCAGGGTAGTAATATGTTGATTTGCAGAGAGCCACCTGACCTGGGCCCTGAGATGCTTATTAACCTCAAGCCTTACTAGGTTTGTACCTGAAGTGTTGGATATATAAATGATATTCCAATGATATACCATTTGTAAATGAAGAAAGGAAATGTGAATTGTACATAAGGAGATTAGGTTTTGAATTTTTAGATATAATATGTAATGTTTTACTATGAAATTAATAGAGTTCATCTGTAACTACACAAGCTGAGGTGCAGAGCTATAAGTGACCTTTTGTAGACATGAGAAGTATTTTCAGAATTTAAAAAAACATTTTATTTTAGCTTAGGAAGTTAGTAATTATAGTGCAAAGAATACTACGACCAACCCAGAACTGTGGAATAGTGCAGTTTGCAGTTTTGCATAAAGATGTCATCATTTTCAGCTTTTTCATTCACCCAATCAAGAAACTGAGCTCCCAAAAGTTTAACTAACTTGACAAAGAGGTTACATTTTCAACCCATAAAGTTCTCAACTGACGATTTTTTTTTGAATATAACAGTAATAAATAAATAATCTTTTAGAGATAGTCTTATAGTTTCAAAATTCTATGATCCTATGAGGCTTTAAGTTTTTTAAAAAATTTTCCTATCTATATTAGAAATATAAAAATGTGGATTTTTATGAAAACCCACATTTTCATAGGACTATATAGATGTACTTAATAATTCCTAAAAATTGACAGTCTGCCTTAAGTGATTAGGCGATAGTGTCTAATTCATCTTGCCTAGGGTAATTCCCACTGACTTCAATCCTTAAATGAGGTATGGAGGAAAATGAGAAATGAGCCCACAGAGTTATAATATTAAAGAATCACAGAGATTGTAACCATAGAGGATTTTGACTAACTCACATTAATTATCCAATTTGTGAAAGAAATAAAAGAATTATGGAGAGCTAAATTTCTGAAAAATGACTATTTCCAGTCCTCTTTAATGAAGTTGTAGCTGCCTATTTACAATACGTCCTTAAACCTTGCATCCTTTCTGAGGTTTTCTGTGGGGGTCTGGTTGTTGATCTGTGTTCTGTAGCATCTGCTCTCTAAGAAAGAATACTTATTCCTCAAAGGAGAGTTTGATCTCCAGTGGGAATTGTCTGCTGTTAATATGGAAACTGACTTGCTTGAGCAAACTAAACAAAACAAAAGCAAAAACCTGAAAGAAGGCCGCCCATATTCTTGGATATTGAGAGATGCCTACTTCCCCAATGCACGCGTGAACACACACGCACACAATAGGAAGTGTGAAGGAAAAAGAGTGATGGGAATGAGGTTTACTGTTTGTCCCTGGTTCCTTAGGCACTGTGAAAGACACTATAAACTGTGAGATTTCACAAGTTTTGACAAATTGGGACTACAATCAAGTCCATCTGATCCAAGGACTATTTTAAGCAACTCTTCTCTACTGCACACCTATTTATTTTAGCATTGACTCTTTCTGAAATTTAGTTAGACATCCAGTTTAACTGAAGTCACTATTTCAAAGACTTCAAATATTTTCATTTTATGTCAGCCAAATAACAATGTGGATTCCTCCTTACTCTGTCGTCCTAATTTAAAAGCATTATTAATTGATGCAATCATTTTGATCATTGTTTTCCTTATATTTGAAACTTTTGTTTCTTAAGAATGTTTTGCTATTTTCTAAACCAAATTTTATAATTTTTGCATCAATGGAGGTCTAACAAATCATTTTAATCTAAGAACTAAAAATTGTGACATAATATTGACCTTAGTTTACCCATTTGTTTTTACATTCTTGTCTAGTTGTTACATTCTTATCTAATCTAATAATAGATTATTTCAGAGGAAACTGTAGGTAGCACTTGAAACATATCAGAAAATAATTTTTAAGAAAGAAAAATGATTAATTTATCAAACATGAAGTTATGTCACTGAGCAATTTGTACAACAGTATATAAGGGATGGAGAAAGAGAGTGAGAGAAAGGCTAGGTCAGATAACTTGTTGAAGGTAAAATATCAGTGTCACAGGACTTGCTTAGGAGAGATCAATTTTTGACCTTCCAGTGTCACAAGTACTTATGGCATAAGACAAACTGGCATCTAGTACGGGTTGATTTTAAGATCTAGGGTGTCCAACATGTGGTAAATCAAGATGGTTTACCTACAAACAATAATCTGAAGGTTGTTGATTTTTAATTTTCACGTGAGTGTGAATCATGAGTGATCACAGAAGGTCTTAAAAAGGGATGCGTGCCAGGAAAATGATGGCAAAAAAAACACAGAGATGGTCTCTAGACAGAGAGAGAACATAAGGAAGAAAGAGGCTACCAAAGGAAGTAGCCTTAGGAAGAAAGGGCTACTAAAAGCACTACCACACTTGGTGTTACTACAGAAGACAACTATACTCTAGTAGTTTTACAAACTCCTGGACATAGGGTTGAGGACTAGGTGACCAAGTAGCACACTATCTTCACACCCTTCTGTGAAGGAGACTCCTGAATTCAATCAGATGTTGCTTTCAAGAATTCAAGGGCTATCTGGAATAAACACAAATGGGCAAAATGTATTACTTCTGTCAGTGTCAATTACAGGTAGGGTAGGTATGGGCAGAGCTGGTCACGGCCTTGGTATCTCCATTTCTTTGTGGAGAAGCAATAACTTAAATAAATAAGTCAATTACTTGGCCATTATATTTTCACTCTCCGTAGATCTCACCTGGAGTGAGTCCAACCTAGCCAACATTTGAGTCTTAGGTTTAAAAGTACAAGAAATATGTGTTAGAGGAATAAGGCAACTGTCCTAAACCTGACAATTGTCAATGCATTATTTTTTCTAAACTCTTAAAATATATCTCTATTTTACATCTATAAGAATTAGAGACCTATATGTAACAGTATGAGATTCAAGTCTTATCTTGAGAATAATCCTTGAGTATCTTGTTGTATCTGAATAATGACAGCAACTATAATCCAAAAAGCACTGGATCTGGAGTCAGAAAAAACAGAGTTAATATTAATCTCCTACCCCTTTTCCTGTTCTTTGAGCCTCAGTTCTCTAAAAAATAAAATGAGAATAATTATATTTACTTTGCTGAGCTATTATAAAAATAAACACAAATAGAGATAAAGCATCTGGCATGTTGTGGGTGCTCAGTAATGATGTGCTTTACCGCCAGGTGGATGGACTAGTCCAGGGGTCCATGGGCCACATGCTGCCCGCTGAGGACATTTCTCTGGCACACTGGGTGTTTTTGCCGCTGCTGCCTGTCCTGCTTAGCAACCCACTCATCTTGGGCCTGCAGTACTCATGTGTGGAATGTGCACCGCACTCTCTGATTCCCCTCCTTCTCTCTGTCTCTCAACTCCTCCTCTCAGTCTTGGGTGAGACTGAGACTCGTGATCAGAGGAGTCACAAGCTTGCCTGTGCAGAGCCTGCTGCTGCCTGGGGACCCAGGTAAGAACAAGTTAGGATTTATTTATTTGAAGTTAAGAGGTCTTTTTTTTTTTTTATTTTGCAGTTAGTAGGGCCTTTTTTTTTTTTTTTGTGGTTAAGAGGGTCCTTTTTTTTTTTTTTTAGTTAGCAGGTCTTTGTGCAGTGTGCATAGGAATTTGCTCATATTTTTTTTTTTTTTTTTTTTTAAACTATAGTCCGGCTCTCCAACGGTCTGAGGGACAGTGAACTGGCCCCCTGTTTAAAAAGTTTGAGGACCCGGACTAGCCCAATACTTCAGAAACATGCCTTAACAGAATGGCATTGGAGAGAATACTACATATGCTCCAGCCATCAAAACAGGAGTGGTTTAGCCATTCTAGGAATACACAGTGTAAAATACACAATGATTTAAAACGGTTTCTTTAAATTAAAAATGTCTATTAATAACTCCTGATATTAAGGGGCTTCTTGTACATGTCTGTTTTCGAGCTACTTCAGAAAAATTAGAATTTGGCCGTGAATGATGGAATCTGAGCTCTAGGACATTGCTTGGTTTACGTTCAGCTGACTTCCATATGTGCTAAAGGATAAGGCTATATTTTAAAAAGAGTTATGAAACATTTATTGAGAGAAAAATACAGTGAGTGTGTAGAAGCTGCTTTTCCAAACAAAATAACATTGTCATTTTATTTTATCCCTGAAGTCTCTAAAGGTACCCAACACATCATGGACTAACGGCTGAAAATGAAGCGGTACTTGAGTCATACAAAACCAGAAATAGAATAGAATAGAATAGAATAGAATGTAACGAATAAGCTAAAACATACTTTTCTTATGTGGGTGAAATGCTATCGTTTAAAAATAGCCAAGAGGACTTTGCGCAAAATGTAGTTCCAATAAATCTAGTTACTAGGCTGTGTGCTAACTTTTGAATACCTCTAATTTTTACTAGATAGTAATACTTTCTAGAGGGAAGAAAGGGATTTTTAATGGAAATGTTGATATTGTCATAGTATGGTTTCTTTATCTGTCCTACGATTCTGCTGACCCCCTATTTGAAATAAGTAAACACACATTATCGGCACATTATCCCACATCCAAATAGGTTTGCATGGTGAATTGTAAAAACACCATCCCTCCCTGTTCGCCACTTGAAGTTCTCAGCGTAGAGCTGTCATTTTAATGGAATCCTAATTTTCTAGTGGCAAATTTCTGTAGGCAATGCTTTCCTGGGTGCTATGGTATTGTATCTTATAATAAAAGTAACTCCATGCTTTTATTTTTACTAAAGAAGGTGGTGTCAATATAGTCCAAGTTCAGACAAAACAGAAAAAAGAATTGAATAAGAAATAAGAATGAAATCCACACAAGACTTTCTTCTGGGTTTGGTCATTAAGGCATCAAGGGAATCAGTTGAATGTGTTCCCCTATATACACCCCTGAAGTATTATATGAGAATAACAGAACCTTTCACAAAAGTTTATGAAAGCAAATTTCACACTGAATTCTTTTATCATTTGAAGAGGAAGGTGTAACTTGAACATTCAAAAAAACCTCTACAGAGGCTGTGTTTGGGTTAAGAAAAAAAAGGAACGTACTCCTGACAATCTTCTCACACCATGTAATTGAATCCACATTTCTTTCTATTAAATGTACCCAAGAGTTCTTGTGTCTGTTCACCCAAAAAGGTCACTTGGCGTGTTAGCTCCTGGCATGGGGACTCACTGGGTGGGTGATAATGTCTACAGAAGCCAAAGGGATAAACTTAGAAGCCACTATCTCAACAGCTTTAAAAACGCAAACCTCCTGTTGGGGCATAAAATTTTGAAAACCATTTGTAGAGGTATAAGTGTGGGCCTGGGTATAAAAGAGGAATGATGCTTCGCACAATCCCCCAAGACTGCCTGGGCATTTTCATGGTAATGAAGAAATGTCAGTGGAAGTTGATGGGGCGTGTGTGCATGTGTAGGATGTAGGGGTGGAAGGGGCATCGGAGAATGCTGGCGGAATGAAATTTTACATCTGAAATGTCATTTGGAAATCACTTGTGTACGCCAAGCCCCAATTCCAAAGTCTTCGTCGGCTATTAAAAATGGTCTGTAAACCGGTCAGTCTGCTGTAAAAAATTGATTTGACAACAGCAATTTTAAGTCGTTGATGGCTGGACGTTGGCAGCTTTTCCCTCTGCTCTGATGTGGTGTGAACTGGAGGATGTTTATCTGTTATTTATGTAACAGCCCAATGAAAAACTGGAGTGTGTGCTTCCCTGCTATTTGTCTGCTGCATTAACCCCATCTGGAGGTCAGGTGCAAGTGCTCCAGGTACCGATCACTGAGCGTTATCAGCATTATTGCTTAATGTGCCAGCAACCACAAGTGTAAGTGGGCTCCTCATCACCGCCAGTCTTCCCAGAAATCATTTATCTGGGCTAACTCTAAAAAACAAAATCATTAAAAATGATGACATTTGAAAATAAAGTTTAAAAGTTCTGAAAGGAGCAGAAGTCACCCACATCAGCCCCTCTAGGCACCATTAATCAAAGTTCGTTAGATCTGCACAGTGGAATAGCATAGCATGGGCTGCAACCCTTTCCTATGGTTACACAACTCACTCACCTCCATACTTGCTCGACCTCTTCTATTTTTTGAAGGCTATTAGCACACACTTGATGTGGTTTGGTCAAAAAAAAAAAAAGAGAGATATTTAATACAAGGCATCTTTTAAAAGGAAAGGCCAAGTTCATTATAAATTTGAAACAAATATTCATTACCCAGCATCTGGGGACCCTCAACTTTTTTTTGGCACTGAGACTGTCTATGTCACTCCACTCAGTTTCACGAGTGTCACCAGAGGCTGAGCCCTTGTTCATTCCTGAGGGGGATTTGAAAAGTGTATTGGGGAGCAGGGGTGTTTTGGGGTCTCCCTCCACATAATTCTTTTCAGATTTTGATCCTCAGAGTATATAGACTAGCTCAGAGGCACAGACAATCTGTATTAAGTTTCAGAATTTCTGGAAACAGTTTTTAGGAAGATGGATGTTTTGCAGGGTTTGTATGCCTGCTATGACAGATATTCATTAGTTATCATCAGTATTAGGAGCTTTTTAAGAAATTCCAAATAATACACAAGGCAGATTATACACAAGGTTTTTGCAAGCCACATCTTGTCTGTGTCATCAAGCCACAGATGTTTCCTGCATTTTAATAATTAATAAGTGAAAAGCCTTGCTAAATACTACTCCTTTTGCAAAGATGTAGCAGGGAGAGAGTAATATTGGCTATTTATATTTTTATCTTACTCCAAAAAAGAACAAAGTTATTTATGAAGTATTTGTAAGAAATTTATCATTCCAAATACATTTTAATAGTTACAAATAAGTGCTTCTGTTTTGAAAAGGCTTCAGAATTGTAATAGAAAATGAAATAAAGGACTCATGTGGGAAGAACGTTGCCGCGTGCCGCAACTTGATTGTTCACACTTCAAAGCAATCCTAAAAAAAACTGTAAATAAGGACTAGGCATAAAACTCTGCTGGCACCTGGGAATACTCAGCCCACTGCACACCAGAACAGAGCCTGGATTCTGGCAAACAGCCAACCTCTGAGGCTAAATCTGGAAAGGCTTAATGTACATATAAGAACTGGTGTACTCAGAAACTATGTGGGTGTACTTAGCTTCATGCCTCTTGCAGAACTCATGTGACTTCCCTGAATACAAAATAGTTCTGGTCATCATGAAATATCCTAGATTCTATTACTGCTAGTGAGGCATAATAAAATTCCCGAGTTTATAGGAAGGACTCATCTTTCTCAAGAGATACGTCTCTCCCTCTCTCCTTTTTAATGCTCATTTGGACTTTGAATCTCCAAAGCACTTCTTAAACACTTCAACAAGTGAGGAAATACTAGCAAAGGTAATTGGGTGAGCGTTACTAAGTGTGAGTCATATAATGGCATAACAAAAGCTTTGAGTGAGTCATCTGCCCACGTTACCATAGCTATACATAACACAACACTGCCTTTTTCTTTGTCAAGTGGACAAACTATTATAGTATCTAATATTCTCAATAGCAAATTTTTTTTCCCATTGCTCATTTTACAATATTCTCCATTGTTTAAGTTTATGTCGTATATTCTCCAGATTAAGGCTCTTTAGAACAGAAAGCACTGTTACAAGGATAGGCAACAGATCACTTGTGTATTTTAAAATAAGAAATGCACAGACATTGTAGAGATTTTTTTTTCATGATAACCTAGTTATAAAAAATTTTAATATAAAACATTTTATCATCAAAGAGATCTGGAAAAACAGTGATTATTCAATGCAATAGCAAATGTTAGATTTCTATGAAGTTAGCTCAACTTTCCAGTTTCTCTTTTCCTTCCCTCAGAATTCATTTCCCCATTGCTGACTTCACCAGAAAAATAGCAGCTTCAAATTTATCCCTAAGCTAAAACCCATCAAATGATTGACAAAAATCTTAGCTAACTTGAAAAGTGACTTATATAAAACCTGGTTTGCTATTTGGGGACATGTTATGCTTTCAGTAAATGAACGTATATATATATTTTTTCTCCATTGATCAGCAGCAAGAGCTGTAATTCTTCCAATGGGAAACTTTCTTATGTAGCTAAATATCTTTTGTGTTACTGTAAGTCACACATGAACATGTTTTTTATTCATTTGTGATTTTATCAAAGCTTATATATTTTAAAAAATATCTTGGGATTTCCTAATAGGGTTCACGTGACATATTTTCCCGCTGTGCACTCTTTCAAAAAGGTATTAGGACTCATCCAGATCCCCACATACCATCTTCCTGTCTTTCACACCTGATCAGTCTCCTTCTGAAGGTAAGGATAACTTTCGTGTTGCAAATGAACATACTCCCAAGCCCTTGAAGCCAAGAAGACACAATGAGTGAAACTGAAAGGAATAACCTGAGTATACCTGCTGTTTCTAATTGTTTCGAAATTCTTACTAGACTCTGTGTTAGCAAGTTAATTTTTGGTGCACATAACATAGGGTTGATCCTCATTTTGTATCACCAATCTGGCTATATCTGTGGTTAAAATACTGAGAAACTTCTATGTAGGTTGATAGGTAGCTGCTGCTGTAGACCCTGCTAAGTGCCCCTGGCTTCTCCTGCTTCTCTGGCTGCACCGCGAGACCACCATTTATTCCATCAGCTCAGCAACCATGAATGCCTTTGCCCAAGGGAGTTCTTGGGCTCTGCTCCTGAACTAAGATTAGCATCTATTCTGGTTGGTTGTTGCACATGTCTCAAATATATTTTAAAATTCATCCTAGCTTATTATGTGTATGGGAAGCAATGGATTTTGGCCTGCCCGGGTTAAATCTTTACTTCTGCTATTTACTACTGTTTGGCTTTGGATGAGTTGTTTAACTGCTCTGTGTCATACTTACCTTCTCTATAAAATAGAAACAGGAATAAACATTAGCTCACAGGGGGTTGTGAACACGAAACGACACAGGTATATGTGAAGCGCCTAGAACAGGGCCGATCAGTCGATCAGTCAACGACCCACATTGTTGTTATCTCTGCTGCCCAGAAAACAAATAGAGCTCACATTGCTTAATTATAAATGTAAAAGTTTTCTGCTAAATAATATAAAAGAGAGCCGGGGATATGATCAGGTACTAGACTACAGCAACAATGTGAGTGAGAAATGAACCCGTTTTCGATTTTTATTGACTTAAAAATAGGTTTCACTTGGGAGTATTTCATGTTGACTTTCGTTATTTGCAAAGATGTTACGTCAACACAAAGACTAGAGTTATAAGTTGCATACTCCGTGATGAGCAGAATTTAAATTGGCTGAAAGGGGAAAGCCAGAGAGTAACTCCTTGCTGTCCAGCCCTGACTTTCCGAAGGACAATTTGAACAATTCTACCTACAAATTGTGCCTCCTTGGCCTGACCGGACGGTGGCTCTTCTGTGGAGGTGAAAGCAGGCTGGGGCACTTGGCCAAGGGACCACACAAGAGCGAGTTGTCAAGGAACCAACTTGATTCTCTCGGTTGTATTTACGTCTGCGGCAGCTGCCCGCTCCCTGAGGACTGAAGACTGTGGATCTAGGACCTCTTCAGTCAAACTGATCAGTTCATTCAAACAGCAGCTCCTGTGGGCGGCGCCTGTGGCTCTAAGGAGTAGGGCGCCGGCCCCATAGGCCGGAGGTGGAGGGTTCAAACCCAGCCCCGGCCAAAAACTGCAAAAAAAAAAAAGCTCCTGTATTCAGTAGAACTACCACATCCTCTTACTTTCTGTGTGTGTGTGTGTGTGGGGGGATAGCTGTTGAAAAGTGGGGATAAGTGGAGGAGGATGAAAGGGAGATGCCAGCTCATCCAATTAAATGGCCTTTCTTCTTGCGAATGATCACCTTCCTTTTGTCTCCACCGTCTGGGGAGAGAGCAGGGCAAGAGCCGGCAAAGGCAGCCGTTGTAGGTGGAGCGACGCTGCTGCGTTGGCAGACGCAGCGGTCAGTGATTGGCTCCTCCATTCCCGGACTCTGCATCATAAAAATATTTCACCTTTGCTGATGGAAAAAATCAACTGGATGGGCAACCAGGGCTCGGTGTCAGTCCTGGGAGGAGCCACACATGCACATTTAGTATGTGAGGAAAGGACACAGAAGGCAAATTCCTGTTGCTCACACTTTGGAGCGTTGTTGGAACAGAAAATTGAAAAGAAATTTTTCCTAAGGTATAGACACATTCCAACTCTATTCTTAGGTTATCTGGGTATAATATTTATTTATTAATTTTAATAAATGGGTCCTCCTCTCAAAAATAACTCTTAAAAGGATAATTGCCCGGACAGCTGCTGTAGTTTGAATGTGTCACCTCCGACACTTGGGTGTTGCCAATGTGATGGTATAAAGATGCAGGGCCTTTAAGAGGTGATCAGGCCATGCAGGATTAGGGTCCTTATATAAGGGGCTTCGCCTCCTGTTTGGCTTGCTTGTTCTTCCACCCCTCTGCCGTATGAGGGAATAGAGCTAATTGCTCTTGTCCTCTGCATTTCACCACCAAAGGATGCAGCTAGAGGCTCTCCCCAGATGTCAGCACCTAGATCCCAGACCTCCCAGGCTCCAGAACTGCCAGAAATAGACTTATGGTCTTTAGTAAGTACCTAGTCTCAGATACTCTATCATAGCAGCAGTTACGGAGAAAGGCAAGAGAAAAATGTGATTCATTAATGTCATGACCCAAATTGCCTATTTAGTCAATGTGAGTTTTTAAAGTCAAGAAGAGAGAGAAAAGTGAATGATGTGTGAACACACAATGGTTAGAACACTCGGAAAATACTGCCGTAGGATTCATGAACGCACATGCGCAGCTCTGAGCATGGTGTGCTTTAAAGGAAATGGAAATCAATTTCTGCTCTTCAGGAGACACGAGATGTTTTCACAACCAGGACTGCATTAAAATTTTCAGTAACCAAAGTATTAAAAACCATTACAGAGGTTTCTGCCTCTACCCTCCCATGTGTAATACTGCCCCCTCCCTCCCCCCCAAATACTTAAACTGCAAAGTGTGTGTGAGAAAGTTGCAAAAAGAAAAAAGAGAAAAAAAGAGAAAGAAAGTTGTACAAAGTTCTGTTCCCCCTCCCTCATTTACTTACCATATCTTTTCTGGAAATATCAAATAATAAAGCATCCCAGCTTTTCTTAATTTTTGTGAACTTTTTCTACAATACAGGTACTTAGTTCCTTAGACAGTTTAGGATTTTCATTTGTGAAAACATGGAATAATTTTTTATCCCATACACTTTCCTGCCCTTGTGATCAATCTCAGCCTTCACTTCTGATTCACAACACTCCATGTGAAAGAGAAGCATTTAGAAGTGGTCACTTCTAACTTGCTCCTGCAATTTGTCTTGCCCTCTTTCCAAGCAATTACAAACCTCTTACCTGACAGATAGAACACCTATCTGTCACCTATTTATGACACCTTCCTGCCTACAACTCCTAAGTATCTTCTCGTTTGTGGTGCTGGTGGTGACAATGATAAGACAACAGCAAATACTCATGGAGCATTTGCTTTTTGTCAGGTTCTAAGTGCTTCTTCTGTATGAACTGATGTGATGGGAAGTAGAATTCTACAAGGTAGTACAACTATTATCTCTGATTTACAGTTGCAGATGTTGGGGGAAGTCAAATAACTCAACTAAGGTCACAAAAACACCAAAATAGCAGAGACAGGATTTGAAGTTCGGCTTCAGTTTTAAACTGTATGTAGAATCTAAATTTGTTATTTTTGAGCAGAAGAAAATAATAATAAGAGTTCTTCAAAGTAGCATCAGGAGCTAAGAAGCCCTGCAACAATGCCCACAAACCTGTTCACGAAAATCATTATTTTCAATTTGTAATTCTATACTTGGAGGAATTATTGATTAAGTGTAATAGTTAGAAAAAAAGATGTTTCAGACATTCAAGACTCAAAACAATAGGTTTCTTTTATGGCCTTTTTCTCAGGAAGTTACTGCTATAGGATATGATCTACAAAAGTAGAGAGTCATTCCAAGCAGAGATGGGGACTGAGTCCCATGAAGAGAGGTCCCAAGTTGTCAGTAAGATAAGTGTACTAATGTCAGGTCGGTTACATTCCAGAGGGCAATCTACATTGGAACAGAAGCCTGGGGGGAGGGGCTTCAGAGAAAAAGAAACTGAAAACTGATAGGAAAGATTTGACCATGTGAAACACTGGAGTGATGGACATTTTAAAAACTTGTCAATGGATTCACAAACTACCAAGCAAAATAAAAAGAAAAATTGGAAACGCAATTATTTACTCCAAGGAAACAAAACAAAGAATGCAGCACAAAAATGGAAATGTAATCAAAATAGACTACTTTATTCATTAGGACAGAATATGTTCCTGGTTATAATGGTGAAATCACTGAATATGGATTTAACAAATTGTGATTTAACAACATTGGGGAAGTTAACAGTGAAGAACCTCGTTCATCATAATAGGAAGTCAGTAGATAATATCTAAAGTTTATTAATCTGGAAAATGGCATTCTACACATATTATTTAGAATAGACAGGTAAGCACTGGAAGAAGCAAAGTGTTGAAAATGGTTGATTCTGCAAACAAGATTGGAGAAGGAGAGATTGCCATTTTTTTTTTTTGAGACAGAGCCTCAAGCTGTCGGATAGGGTGCCGTGGCATCTCAGCTCACAGCAACCTCCAATTCCTGGGCTCAAGCGAGTCTCCTGCCTCCACCTCCCAAGTAGCTGGGACTATAGGCGCCCGCCACAACGCCTGGCCATGTTTTGGTTGCAGCCGTCATTGTTGTTTGGCGGGCCCGGGCTGGATTCGAACCTGCCAGTTCAGGTGTACGTGGCTGGTGCCTTAGCCCGTTGAGCCATAGGCGCCGAGCTGAGATTGCCATTTTTAACATGAATCTAATACATATGCATTAGTTTGACAAAAATAATGTACTTTTTTTTTTAATTTTTATTAAATCATAATTGTGTACATTGGTGCAATCATGGGGCACAATGTGCTGACTTTATATACAATCTGAAAAATAGTTCAATGAAAAAATAATGTACTTTTAATATTTGTCATATTAAATATTAAACTCAAC
>CAUYRH010083449.1:0-24981 GCA_963574655.1 Perodicticus potto | reverse complement strand
ACACTACTGGGACCTGATCAAACTAAAAAGCTTCTGCACAGCCAAGAACACAGTAAGTAAAGCAAGCAGACAGCCCTCAGAATGGGAGAAGATATTTGCAGGTTATGTCTCCGACAAAGGTTTAATAACCAGAATCCACAGAAAACGCAAATATATTAGCAAGAAAAGAACAAGTGATCCCATCCCAGGGTGGGCAAGGGACTTGAAGAGAAACTTCTCTAAAGAAGACAGGCACACAGCCTACAGACACGTGAAAAAATGCACATCATCCTTAATCATCAGAGAAATGCAAATCAAAACTACTTTGAAATATCATCTAACTCCAGTAAGATTAGCCCACATCACAAAATCCTAAAACCAGAGATGTTGGTATGGATGTGGAGAAACTTCTACATTGCTGGTGGGAATGCAAACTAACATGTTCTTTTTGGAAAGATATTTGGAGAATACTTAGAGATCTAAAAATAGACCTGCCATTCGATTCTATAATTCCTCTATTAGGTATATATCCAGAAGACCAAAAATCACATTATAACAAAGATATTTGTACCAGAATGTTTATTGCAGCACAATTCATAATTGCTAAGTTATGGAAGAAGCCCAAGTGCCCATCAACCCACGAATGGATTAATAAATTGTGGTATATGTACACCATGGAATCTTATGCAGCACTAAAGAAAGATGAAGACTTTATCTCTTTCATGTTTACATGGATGGGATTGAAACATGTTACCTCTTCTTAGCAAAGCATCTCAAGAATGGGAGAAAAAGTATCCAATGTACTCAGCCCTACTTTGAAAATTATCTATCACTTTCATATGAAGGTTATATCCCAATTATAGCATAAGATTTTGGGGAAAGGGGAATGAGAGGGACGGGGAGGGGAGAGGATGGGTGGAAGGAAGGTAATTGGTGGGATCACACCTACGGCGCATCTTAGAAGGGTACAGGTGAAACTTACTAAATGCAGAATATAAATGTCTTAACACAATAACTAAGAAAATGCCATGAAGGCTATGTTAACCAGTTTGATGAAAATGTTTCAGATTGTATATGAAACCAGCACATTGTACCCCATGATTGCATTAATGTACACAGCTATGATTTCATTAAAAAAAAAAAAAAAAAAAAAAAGATTTTCATGTTTCTCTATCAGTGTCTACTTGGTCTACTGTTCTTTTCAGAATAAGCCAATGATTTTGATGCACAATTCAATAATTTTTTTTTTCATACTTACCTGGCAGGGGAGATACCATGATCACGAAGGTGGTTTTCCCAGGGCAGGGCTTATCCATTGCACTCCGGATGTGCTGACCCCTGCGATTTCCCCAAATGTGGGAAACTCGACTGCATAATTTGTGGTAGTGGGGGACTGCGTTCGCGCTTTCCCCTGTAAAAAAAAATAATAATAATAATAACAATTGTTTTTTAATTCAACAATTTTTTGAAATGTTTTTGTCAGTTCTTTTCATTACTGGCTGCCTTGCCCTCTCTGCATCAGTGACACTTTCTCTTCCCTCAGAAAAACATTTCATCCATTTGTACCTGCCATTTTCTTCGTGGCAAAACTTGGACTAGGATGTTCCTGAATTAACTTCCACTCTTGCCAATGTAACAAGAAATTTAATGTTTGTTCCTCTAATTAAAGCTCTGACATTCTTGTGATGGCACACAAAACATCCTCTGTTTTTATTACATAAGGTTGCACTGGCTATTCCAGATCTTTTCTACTTCCATACAAAGCATAGAACTATTTTTTTCTAGATCTGCAAAAAATGGCATTGATATTTCAATGGTAATTGTAATAATAGTAGATCACTTTGGGTGGTATAGCCATTTTAACAACATTGATTCGGTATATTTTTCCATCTGTTTATATTCTCTGCAATTTCTTTCCACAATGTTTCATTGTTCTCCATGTAGGGGTCTTTCACATCCTTTGTTAAGTATATTCCTAGGTATTTTATTTTATTTATTGTTACTGTGAAGGGTATTATGTCTTTTATTTGATTCTCAGTTTGACTATTGTTGGTACATATGAAAGCTGCTGATTTGTGTACCTTTATTTTGTAGCCTGAGATTTTACTGAATTTATTTACCAATTTGGTTGAATCTCTAGAGTTTTCTAAATTGCTCTTTGCTGTTTTAAATACATTTAGATTCTCAACTTGTGCTGGGAATATTTTTCCCATGTTGTTTTTGCCATTCAATTTTGCTAAATATATTTTTGTTAGTTAAAGTTTTTTGCTTTTATTTCTGTGTTGCAAATTAGATAATATTTTCCTTATGTATTTATTGTGGCTTTGGTATTTTCTGAAAAAAGACTTTTTTCATTCTAAGATTAACTATTCACCAGCAATTATTGGAATTAATTTAGGAAGTAATGATCAAATTCAATTTTCTCCTAAATTCATAATCAATATTTTAAGTGATTTAAAACTCCAACTTCATCATATGCTAGTGATAAATTCATATAATTACAACAATTATAGTCCTAAAACTAGGAATTATTGTGTGAATCATTTGATATGCATTATCTTACTTAAAAACCATTCTATTATTATATTATTAGGAGTTATTCTCATCATTATAATCTTTACTTTATGACTAAAGAATTGGGGCTATGAGAAATTAATAAAGCAAATATATTTGAGTTTGTTTCTGAAATAGTGTTTTCTGATTATTGTTGTGTCAAAACATACTGCTTTGATTATTATAGCTTTATCATGTCACATCAGGTAGGAAAATGGACTAACTTTTTTGAGTATTGGTTTCTGATTAAAATGTTCTTGATACACAATCTAGCTTAGCCTTCATCCCTGGTAGTTTTGCTAGTTGAGATAGTAGCTTAAGAATTCCAAGAAATCCAATCACAGCTACTTTTCAATATTGTTTAGCCATCATAGCAAAGAGATCCTTGGAGGTCTGCTCCTTGTTTAGCCCATGAAAAGCATCTTGATTTGCCTCTACTTGCTTCCTGACAAACCAGCTACATTAGAGGAGGAAAGTGGCAAGTTGGTTTTGGTATCTTTTCTCTACCTGGACCCACATACACTATATCTAGCAGAAATTTCTAG
The DNA here is from genome assembly GCA_963574655.1 of Perodicticus potto. Lineage (NCBI taxonomy): Eukaryota > Metazoa > Chordata > Mammalia > Primates > Lorisidae > Perodicticus > Perodicticus potto. The sequence goes on along the minus strand of CAUYRH010083449.1, from coordinate 21,904 downwards.
ATTTTCTATCATGTGTAAGGTATTCATCCATATTTTCCAATCACAAGGCAGATTTTTTTTTCTATTTTTGTATTTCTTTGATCATTTCAAAAGATGTGGGTATAGAATAGAAAGTTAGTATTTACTTGTAAATCCAAAATTATTTTTACAGGATGAGTAAACATTCTTTAGGCAGGAAAAAAATGGAGAAAGGCATTCTAGGTAGGAAAATGATAGGTGGCAAAGAAAATAAGTGAGAAAGAAGTTGTCTGACACTGAAGTGGTTGGAATTAGAAATACATAATTTGGAAAGATAGTTTGCAATCATATTGTACAAGATTTTTTATGCCAAGCTGAGATATATGGGCTTTGTTTTTTAAGAAACCAGGAGCCATGAGAATCTGTTCTCTTTACAAATGACAGTTCTGCCAACACATGAAACAGATATCTTATTTTTACTGAAATTGTCTTGGCAAACTAATATGCCCAGTTCCTTCCTTTTTTCCTCACATAATATGATTTGATTTCTTCATTTTTTGATAGTTCTCTTATGAACATCCTTTATATGTGACAGTTACTAAATATAGTTTATCCAACATCCTTTTATGCTTTTAATATGGCTGCATTCATGCATATAATATCTTGGAAACAAAGATTTTAGCATTTTCCTTTAATTTGTCTTCTCTCCTCCCAACACACACTCAATAACTGAATTATTTTATCAATTAAGTAGACATTTTATTAATTATTATTCAATGAATAAAGAAGTGTTTAATTGCTAATATTACCAATCAATTTGTATTTGGCAGTGATGCTGCAGACAGACCTCTCATTCTTTTTATTTCTCTCCAACAAAGTATCTAGATTTTTTTTTTTTTGCAGTTCAGCTGAGGCTGGGTTTGAACCCACCACCTTCGGCATATGGGGCCAGCGCCCTACTTGCTGAGCCACAGGCACTGCCCAGTATCTAGAGATTTTTTAATATATGTTTGAAATTAGATAATACCAAAATATCAAAAGTAGGGGACAGCCACACTCTCAATCAGGGCCCATCGATTAAATACTGACTTCTAAAATTTCAACTTTTTTAACACAGAATGCAAAAGGATAATTTATTTGGAAATTTTAAAAATTTTGTTCTACTGTGTTTTGAAAGCTGGCTTTACACCAGAACTTAGTCATTGATATATTTCCATTAAACCAAAATAGAGAAAAAAATAGAGTTGAAGTTTCCAGAAATATTTTCTACTTATTATATTCCTTAAATTGTCTCCATCCATGCAGAGTATCTTTAATGGCCTTATTGTTAGCTTGGAAATAACATGGAAAAACCTTCACAGATGTACCAACTTAAATAGAAAAAAAAAAAAAACAATGGACAACTGTCACACAAAAAAAAGTGGAGTAATAGCCAACACACCCCAAATACTTTAAGCAAATTTCCTGGAAGTCAGCCAATGGAAATTTGGAATGTTGTCTAATTATCTAAATGCAACCTCACCCCATTCTTGTTCAAAGGTAAAATGTAACATATTGAATTTTGTTAAGTGAGCTTGTACTGAAATGCCTTGGAGGGAAAAAAAAGAGTTCCCTTGTGAAAATTAGGAAGAAAAGACATACTGTGGGAATAGTTAGCAAGTCTAACTATAACAAAAGTCTTTCTATAACAAAAGATGGCTCCCTGGTATTTAACGTCATCTGGGATTGTTTATTAGGGATGCTATGTGAACATGTGGGAGTGGGGGAAGAGACCTCTTGGCAAACACCTTAACATAGTTTCCTGTTATGGTCAGTGGGTGGCATCATTTTTGATAATGAATCTTGTTAATATAAACAAATGATTATTTTAGAAACAACAATAACAAAATACCTAACCAAAGGTACCTAAACATTGTGAAATATAAATTTTAAAAAGAATATAGATGTTTATAATTATGATTGAATATTACAATGGAAGTATTTAAATCTTAGCTTTGACTGAGTCCATACCAGTGTGTCCAAACTGTTCTATGTTTTTAAATAAGATGTGAGAATACCATATGAGACTTGCAAAGGAGATGGTCAAAAGCTAGTTTTATATACATATTCACCCATGTTCAAGTTATAAAAGGGCAGAAATAGAAATTAGAAGAGATTTTATGAGGAGAGTTGTCAGAGAACTATGAGTCTCCTGTTTCCCACCCTTTATCATGCCCCCCAAAATAGGTATCACATGAACCAGTATAAAAAAAAAGAATCACTTCAAGAGCTTGACATGTCCTTTGCTACTTGGAAGATAAAGTAGACAGTCTCAGGCTAGACAAATTCAAGAATAGCAGGCTGACTGTGAGTAAAATGGCACACTGGCTGCTTCAGTGATAAGAGAAGCTATTGGGGAAACCTGTTTTCTAGAATTTGATTGGGACAAAGAATACATAAGGGTTTCCCATAGACCAGATGGGAGTAATGAGAGAGGGAGGAACAGGTAGGGTAGCTTTGAGGTCTCCAAGACATTTTCCTGGAGACATGTTTGAATAGCAGAAAAGAGAAGTAAGAAGTAAACCCTGTATATCCAGGGACTGGGGATATTCATTGTCCTGTACCACAGGAACTGCGAATAAATGATACTCGGCTCTGGGCTTATCTCCAAAGAAACTTGAACAATACCTCCAATAGAGACATAGAGCGTTAGACACCTGCCTTGCCCAGAGAACATCAGCTCTAGTTCTTTACATCAGTATCTAACAAGTAAAATATTTCCTACTTCCTCATCTTCTCCTCAATCCCCACCAGCTCCATTTATGGATGAAAATCATGAGTTAATAAGACGTGAAAAGAGAGAAGCATCAGACATACAGAGGGATCTGACTCTTCTCTTGAGCAGGTTCAAACTAGGTAAGAGAGAGGAGTTGGTATAAGTATAGTTGGGAATTTTTACAGTTACCATGGGGAATGGTCATTTTAATAGTAGAACTGAGGTTTATGGGACTAAAGTGACCAGAGGTTACTTTGATAGTGACCATAAAAGTTATTAGTACCTGCCCTAAACCTCATCTGAAAACAGAGAAGAACCCACTTCTCAGAATAGGGTGGAATGGGCAAAGATTAGCTCAGTATGATATGATTAACTACTTATCTCTCCCCAGATCCTTCTAGGTTCTAGATATGAGGCCGGCTATCTCCCATTTATGATCACAACAACCCTCTAGTCCCAAGAATAAAAAGATCCTTGCTTATCTACCTGAATGGTTCAATAGCTCAGGATCTATTTACCTTATTGTTCTAAGGGCCTTTTAATCTTAATAGCCATTCTTTTATGGATAATATCCTTCTTTCTCACCAACCTCTGCCTTGTTTTCCAAGTCTGAATCCACTTTTCCAAGTCTGAATCCACTTTTTTATTTCCCCTGACATCCTCCAAATATTCTTCCTGGGGCTTGAGCTCCAGTCCCCCATTGCCAATCCACTAAACCATTGCCCTCCTCATCTCTGGTTTCCAGACTCTCTCCAGCTCTGCAGAGCTCACCTACCAGGGCATCCTACTCATTCACTCATGGACCTTTCTAATGCAAGACTTCCGCCCAACTTCTTCCTGTCCCTGGCTCTTTCCTGAGATAAACTTTTTCACCTATGTTGAGTCCCTCAGACAGTCTTTTTTTCTTGCAACTTTGAAAAGCCCTACTGTCCAATCCCAATGGTCTACCTCCTCTCTTGGCCCAAGAACTCCTAAGGGTTAGGCCCAAGCCCCTTCAGTTCACTATGCTTTGGTTAAGGCCATGTAACACAAGTTCTTCAATTTAAAAAATATTTAATTAGTTAATCCTCTGGTATAGGTGTTTTGGAGTAAAGAAAAAACATAACTTTGATTGCCTTATAAAGAAGGCCCACTTATACATATTTAAATTGACTAAAAGAAAGTTTGGTGTATTTTTTTAGATCTACTTGCTCTTACAATTTTCTATTCCTTCCTCACCCAATCCTCCTAAATGATAGTTAGAGCAGGGAATGGTCTTTTGTGCAATCCAAGCCAATATACTAGGCCACCAGGAAAATAAGCCACCTCCAAGTCCTAGCATGCTCTTAGGCAGCAGTGCCATCTTGTAGAACAGGTATGCCAAGGTATCTAGGTTTTATTGTGTACAATTATTTATGGAAACTGATTCCATTACCCATACCAGCTTGATAAATAGAAGAAGCATTATATCTGTAATACTGAAGATACCAAGAATATGGGCTTAGGTTTACACATTTATACCAAGAAAATTTGTTTCCATTCTTTGCTCTTTCTTTACATTCCACCTAGATGCCATGCTGTAGCAGCTGTTCAGAGAAGACTACCAAGGAACCATATCCCACCTTCTGGCTTCCATTATTATGGCACTTTAATGTATGGTGCTGGAATAATATTAAATTCTGAATATTAGGTATGGCTACAACTGATGAGAAAACCAAACAACAGTGTTTTAAACAAGATAAAATTTTATTGGGTGACACTATGATCAGAGATCCAGATTTTCCTTGAGTTTTGCTTTGCCACTCTCAATGAGTTTCATCTTGGGTGCAAGGTGGCCTCTCAAGTTCCACCCCCAAGGCCCACAGTCTAGATAACTGTAAGGAAAAATGGGGACAAAACACACCATTTTCTTTTAAGAATGTGGTCTAGAAGTCAAAAGGAACAATTTTGATAAATCCCATTTGTCAGAAATTAATGGCATGACCCCATCTAGCTTACAAGGGAAACTGGGAAGTATAACCTTTATTTGTGGGTTCGGGGGGTACACATGCCTTGATAAGTTTGGGGGCTCTATTACTTAAAAAGAAAAGGAGGAATAATGAGGTGATAACTAGCCCACCTGAATACAACTTTCCATTTTACATTTTAACAGAGGCCTGCTTTCTTCCACTTGCTTATGAAATGGGATGTGATTTTGAGGTCTCTTCTTATAATTTTATTTTACACTTATGAACCTGAAATCATAAATGTCAATAATAATAAAATTACTTTTAATTTTATCTTCACTTTAATTAAATTTATTATGACATCTTGCCTGGGTTTTAAGTAAGGAGATACTGAATAAATATTTTCTTTTATTTGATTTATTTATAAGATGAAATGCTATATTAAATAAACAGTTATATTAATAAAATAAAGCATATTATGTCACCACTCTAGACTAACTGCTCATCATGACTCAGTTGGACTCTCTTTCTGATTACCCATCTCATACTCTCCCTTAAATGTATTACAAATGCCACTGCTGGAATAATTTCCCTGAAGCATAACTATGATGTCATTCTCCCTGTAAATACCGTAATGATTTCCCTATTTCCTATAGAATAAATCCAAATGTCTTAGCCTAGAATTGACTGCTTCACATAATCTGATCCAAACCTTTGCCTTTAGGTTTGTCTTTGGTTGGGTCCTTTGTAAAACACTCCTCCTTAGTGGAAATATTCCAGATTCCTCATAAGTGCCTGACACTTTACTCTCACATTGCTTATGAAGTTTTTTCTGCTTGAATTAAGCACCCCACCCCTTTCCCATCCCCAGTTTCTGCTCCTTCTACATATTTTATCATTTCATCATGGAACTATGAAGTGCCGCCATCTGGACTGGGAGCTGACCCACCACCAATATTGCTGTTAAAATTATTAATATAGGTCAGGTTTTGAGGAGCTTGCACGTCTCTTATTCTCTTTTCACATCACACACTTATTAAGTAAATACACTTCGTTTAATTTTAATTTACCCCACTGCACTTTGGAGATAAAATATATGTAGTAAATATTTATTGAATGAATGAATAACATAATGCATTGGCTTTGTCTGCAAGTTAGAGCTCCTTAGAAGCAAAACCTGCATCGTAAGAGATAAAGAAGCATATTTAGTCTCTACATTTTTATTTTCAGTTCAAATTTAGTACCAGACAATACTACTACTTGATGCCAAATGAATAATTCACAAACTAATTCAGAATCAGTCTAACCTCTCTTGCAAGAATGACAATAACAATAATAAAAATATATTTAAAACCCCAAGTATTTATTCTCATAGTGTGACTTTATTAGTCATGTCATTCCTTCAAAAGGATAGCTTAAATTTATAGACACATACTTTCTCAACAGTCAAAAAAGGAAAAAGATACTAAAAATCTGGACCGACTTGCTTGATATCAAATTTGGGTACCACTCAGGACAGATAATTGAACAGATAACTTGTGAAAACTTCAAAAAGAAAGTAGAAGTGATGAGAACCATAAAATACAAGGTACCACAAATCATATTTTCTTCTTCTTTTAATAGAGTCATTATAATAAAAAATTTGGTACATATACCAAGTATATCTTGATTTCTCTTTTTAGTTATTTACAAGTGTTTTATGTAATATAAAATATTATTATAAAAACAATAAAATGAATAAAAGAGAAACAGATATTAACCGCATATTCCCACCTAATAATCACTTATCTTTATTTTTCTAAGTTCTCTCCAGTTCCTTCATTGGTTTATCTATTCATCAAACAGTTGTTTAACGCTTTCTCAGTATTATGTATAGAATATTTGAAATTTAACAGTTACATTGACTTATTAGAAATCCATATGGATAAGATGGTAAAATATGAACTGAATGATAATATAGCCAGATTAATTCTCAATTTGTTAAATCACACCTAAAGTATGTGGACTACTGATTTGATAGCAACCGAAGGGATGCCAAAAATTCTATTCCTGGCTCAATCCTAGTCAATATGTTCATCATAGTCTTGAATGTGTAAAGAAGTAATGCTCCTCATGTATGCAGATGTGCAATGAATAAAATTTACAGAAAATGAAAACTAGAATTCCATTTGACTTCATTATCATGTCATAAGCCCCAGGAATGGGATCTATATTATTGATAACAATGATATTGAATTTTTAAAAGGAAACTGATTATGTATCACCCATGATCCTAAACATGGTGCCAATTTTACTTAATTCTCACCAGAAATTTTATGAGGAGGGAGCCGTTTCACAGATGTGGAAACGAATTGATTAGGCAACAAAATCCCCGGCTAGTAATGAGCAAAACCAGGATTCCTGGTCTTCTGATCATGAAGTCTGTCTTACTTTTTTTTTTCAATGTGTTTTTATCTGCACCTAAAACTTCTCTTTACTTTCTTAGTGTTTCCCTAATTATTAATTAATTAATTAATTAATTTTTGGAGACAGAGTCTCACTATGTTGCCCTCAGTAGAATGCCGTGGTGTCACAGCTCACAGCAACCTCAAACTCCTGGACTCAAGTGATTCTCTTGCCTCAGCCTCCCAAGTAACTGGGACCACAGGTGCCGGCCACAGGGCCTGGCCATTTTTGGTTGCAGTTGTCATTGTTTAGCTGACCTGGGCCAGGTTCAAGCCCACCAGCCTCGGTGTATGTGACTGGCGCTGTAACCACTGTGCTATAGGCACCAAGCCTAATCCTCAATTTATTATTAAAGTCTTCTACTATGCCCACACTATTAATATAGACACAGGTCTGAGCCTCCTTGAACTTTAACATTAAAAACAAAAAAATGAATTTGGCACAGAACTCTCTCTGTAGACACACTGATCACTTTAGGCATTTCTCTCTCCTTTCTGTCTCAGTGGATTCTTTGATACTTGTATTCCAACTCTATCTACTCTCCTTATCCATCCTGGGAGGCATTGGGGAGTCAGTCCAGTTTCTCTGAAGTTTTTGACTGTTTACTTTTTCAAAGACTAGCGACCTTATTGCCCGCGCCTAGCATATACTTCCTAGACTTTAGTAAGCTCCCGAATGCCATGGTCCTAAGGTTTCTGTCAATTTCTTTATATCGGCCTCCTGTAGTCTTTGCAACCAAGTTTAGACTAGCAATTCCTTTTATTGTTTTTTTCTAAAATCTGAAAAATGAAATTGTCTGGAAGACAAGGCAACTATTTACCAGATGCACTGATTTTTAGCAGACAGTAGCTTTAGAAAATGCCTGGGAAATTTAGATTTTCCCATTATGTTCACCTTTTATTTCTAGGACAGCTTTGTGCTTTGCCTTTGGGGGCAACTTACATACTTTTTATCTAGACAGTCCCAGTTCATAGTTCTTGCATCATCGTTCATATTTGTCCTCACCAAGATACATTCCTTACACTTCTATTCTTAAAGAACACCTAAAATTTGTTCCAACACTAAGATTCTATTTTTTTCCCTACAATTAAGAGCATATAGCTAAGGGGAGGTGTCTTGAATGTATAGTCTTGATAATTATTTATTTGTGTTTCTTTTCTGTTAAATAATATTAGGGTTTTTTTTGTTTGTTTATTTGTTTGTTTTTGAGACAGAGCCTCAAGCTGTCACTCTGGGTAGACTACCGTGGCATCCTCCACAGCAACCTCCAATTCCTGGGCTCAAGCGAGTCTCTTGCCTCCGCCTCCCAAGTAGATGGGACTACAGGTGCCCGCCACAACACCTGGCCATTTTTTGGTTGCAGCTGTCATTGTTATTTGGCAGGCCCGGGCTGGATTCGAACCCGCCAGCTCAGGTGTACGTGGCTGGCGCCTTAGCCTGTTGAGCCACAGGCGCCGAGCCAATATTAGTCTTTTAAGGTACATAATTATGGTGGGGCAAAAGAGTAATATCTGCAGCTTATCTTGTTAAATATTTTAAACAGAATGCTACTATCTGTTAATTGCATCTACATATGTAAATATTTAATTGAATTTTTCTGAATGATTTTTTTCAGAGAATAATAAAGCAATCTCTACTTTATTGATTGGAAAGGAGTCAGATTCATAATGCTATAAAGGAACCTAAGGAATCCTAAACTTACTTGACTAAACTCGAAGACCTAGTCCTGTATCCTTTTCCCAGTTCCCAGAGTAGAAAGTATAGGTAAGATGTTACTATTGATCAGATCCTTTTCTATTGCAATTTGAGTAGCCTTATCCAATCAATTAAGGGAGAAGGAAAAGTCCGTTGAAAATTAGTTTGATATTTAAAAAACAGTGGTTCAATATCAGTTGAATCCATGTATATACACAGAAGAAATAGTTTCCAAAGCAACAGTAACCGAGTTGCCCCTAGAAATGCAACTGCGTAAATTATTTATTTCTCAGAGATTTCTCAGTAGGGATAGAAAAACAAATACACAGCAGCTATCTCATATTTACAGCAGCTGACATTTGAAATAAAAAAATAATGTATTTATTTATTTATTTTTATTTATTTATTTATTTATTGCAGTTTTTGGCTGGGGCTGGGTTTGAGCCCTCCACCTCCAGCATATGGGGCCGGCGCCCTACTCACTGAGCCACAGGCGCCACCTAAAATAACGTATTTATTAATAGAAGAAAATGAACATTTTGAATAACCACATTTGTGCATGTTTTCTCCTGTTTACCTCATGTTAATGATATGGAGAATAAATGTGCAGGAGGAGAAAGGAATATTGAGTTTTTTCCATGGCATGTTCAGGTTAGACAGGCATATTGTTTTCAACAGAGATGCACAGCTGATGGTTATATCTAAGCAACATTCCAACAGCAAACCTCTCCACTGTGTGGGTAGAGAGGCAGCCCTTATTCTCCAGGAAGCAGGGCCATTTTGATATTTCTACTTATGAGTGGGCAGTGACTCAGTAGATAATAGAGGGAAGGCAGGGAGGTGAGTTCACCAGCTGGGGCCAAAAAAATCCAAGTTTCATATGCATTTAAGCAACCAGTAATATTGAGCCACACTAGAGATGAAATTTTTGTCCACTGTCCTTCTAAAGGTCCCACAAAATGAATTCTGAGCATATTGTTCATTCTCTTCAAGCCTGAAATTGTGTTCCTTTAAACCTGCTTTCTGCATATGCAAAGCTGAGTGATAGTGTTGAGTATTTAGCATTTCCTGTATTAGTACTCCTTAGGCATAGACTTAAAATGTTAACGTTCACCCTTTCCTGTCTCACAAACTCTAAGTTTCACACAACATATAGGCACAGTAGCACGAGGCAATCTGTCTAGCTCAGTTTTCTGACAAGGACATTGAGCATGACGCCATGCTCTCCCAGGCTGCTAGAGTTCTCATTAGGCCCTGCCACCCACTCAGTGCTACCAACAACAAAAAACATTAAGTGCTGATTCAATGGCTTCAGTCTTGAGTATCCTCTTTTGGACAGAAAAAAGCAAAGATTGTTTTTGACAGCAGCTCAGAAACATCTCATATGTATCTGTCCTAAGGAATGTAGTTGAATTGAGCAAAATGGAACCTAAATCCGTTCTGGACACTTGTGTTGGAAACAGACAAACTCTTAAGAGTGATTTCAATATTTTGTAAGTGGTCTTTTTTAAAGTGCCTTTTAGTTCTTTGAGGAATCTCCATACTATTTTCCAGAGAGGTGCTATGAGCTTGCAGTCTCACCAACAGTGTGTAAGTGTTCCTTTCTCTGCATCCACAATAGCACCTATTGTTTTAGGACTTTTTGAGAGAATCCATTCTCACTGGTGTTAGTTGATTTCTCATTGTGGTTTTGATTTACCTTTCTTTGATGATTAATGACATTGAGCAATTTTTCATACATTTATTGGCCATTAGCCTATCTTCTTTTTAAAAGCTTCTATTCATGTCTTTTGCCCATTTTTTTTTTTTTTTTTTGGTAGAGACGGAGTCTCACTTTATCGCCCTTGGTGGAGTGCCATGGCGTCACACAGCTCACAGCAACCTCCAACTCCTGGGCTTAGGCGATTCTCCTTCCTCAGCCTCCTGAGTAGCTGGGACTACAGGCGCCCACCACAACACCTTGCTATATTTCTGTTTTGTAGTTCAGCCGAAGCCGGGTTTGAACTCGCCACCTTCGGTATATGGGGCCAGCGCCCTAATTGATGAGCCACAGGTGCCGCCAGTCTTTTGCCCATTTTTTTAATGGGCTTGTTCAACTGTTTTACTTGCTGATTTGCTTGCATTCTTTGTAGATTTTAGTTTATTAGCCCTTTATCAGATGTATAGCAAGAAAATATTTTCTTCCATTAGGTAGGTTGTCTATTTGCTTTGTTGATTATTTCCCTAGCTGTGTAGAATATTTTTAATTTAAGTAAATCCCATTTATTTATTTTTGTTGTTGCTGTGACTGCCCTTGGGTTTTTTTTCATAAATTATTTGCATAGGCCAATATCTGGAAGAGGTTTTTCAACATTTTCCTCTAAATTGTCTTATATTTAAGTCTGCTATCCAACTTAAGTTGATTTTAGTGAGTAGTGAGATATGTGAATCCTGTTTTAACCTTCTGCATGTGGCTAAAAGTAGACGTATCATTTGATCCAGCAATCCTGCTACTGGGTAATTACCCAAAGGAAAAAAAGCCATTTTATCAAAAAGACACTTGGATTAGAACGTTTATTGCAGCACAATTTTCTAATCACAAAGATGGAATCAACCCAAGTGCCCATCAATTCATGACTGGAATAATAAAATATGGTATGTGTATACTGTGGAATACTACTCAGCCATAAAAACACAAATGAATACCTTTTGCAACAATCTGGGTGGAACTGGAGATCATTCTCCTAAGTGAAGTATCACAAGAATGAAAAAACAGGTACCACATATACTCATGATTAAATTGGAACTAATCAACCAGTCCTCATGTGCACAGATGGAAGTAAAAACCAATGGAAATCAACCAGGTGGAAGGGGGAGAAAAGGGTGGGTGAAATCATATCTAACAGGTAAAATGTACACTATCTGGGTGATGGGCATGGTTATAGCTTTGACTCAAGCAGTACCAAAGCAATCCATGTAAGCAAACCATTTGTAATTATAACCCTATAATATTCTGAAATAAAAAAGAAAAATAAATAAACATCCTTGAAGGTGGAAAACAATTGTTTCCTGTGAAACAGAAAATTGATATTCATTTAGAGAAGTTTGAATTACTTATTCGTTTCCTCAGATAACATTCAGTTTATAATTAATATTCTAAGATGTGATTATTGATATTTAGCAACTACTTAGTTGGTTAGGATCATTTGGGTAGTTAGTCTCCCTATATAATGGTGAATAGTTACTCTTGAAACAGAGTTCACCAATAACCAAATTCCATTAAAATTATATGACTTTGGTACTTAATTAAAAGGTAGCAACAGAGCTCCTATTTCACCACTGGCCTAGCCCTCTAAACATTTAAAACTTCCTGACTTTCAACAGCTTATAAGGTTTAGTTTTCTTCTAAATTCCAGGGGCTGAGTATTACAACTGAAAGTAATTGGGTGTCAAATAGATGCTTTCCTCTATTCCTGGACATAGGATGCCAGTATTAACTACATGAAAGAGCAAAGATCAGAAAAGTGTATTCCAAATCTTCTTGTTAGAGAATGCATCAATGCAGAAATTGACTGCTTTTGCTATCAATACCTTTCTGTTCCCGTCTTATTCCAGTAAGTTTTGTTTGCATCATTTTATAATCACTGAGGTGAGGTAGAGGGGGATGAATAAAAGCTGGTTACAATTAGTTACCCAATCAGTACAATTAGGCTGTGACAAATATGAAGGAAATGTGCTTTAATATAAAATCTGAACTAGTATCACTGTCCATCTTCAGCAGGAAGCAGTTTGGAGCGGTCAGCACCCCTTTTCCCTAACAGCAATTAGAGCTTCTATTCGGAGAGGGAGGATTGATACAGGATTCCACCACTCAGGGCTAGACAGGGAGCCCCCCATTCTCTAGGCCCAGGTGAGCTCAGAGGTCAGACCCCCATTTCCAGGCTCAAGCAGACAGCCTTTTTCAGGACACACCCTCTGGGTTCTGATAAGATCATGAACAAAGCAGCCTGTGATGGTTTTGGGGGTGGTTCCACCTTGGGTAGAGCACACACCCTAATCCCTTCTAAGGGACAAAGACTGTAAAGGACCAACTGCCAGCCATGTGTAATCCTCTAGACTTAAGACCCCTAGATAAAAGAGCCCACCTCGAGACTCCTGAGGGAATTCGTCAGTTCTTTCCCCCTTCCAGAAGCTCTGGTGCTTTTTACTTCTTCTGTATTCCTTTCTAACTTTTCATAAAAGTCCTATCTTATCACTAAAAAAAAAAAAAAAAAATCTGAACTAGTTTGGTGCTCAGCTGAGTACACTAATGGAGTACAGAGCTAGTGCTCGATGGCAAGAAGAATGCTAAGAAGAAGAAAGTGCTCCTGGAGAGAGAAATAGAGCAAAGCTAGGCTATGTAGGGGAGGTAGTTTCCAAAGGCATACTGCCCAGGCGAAAACTTTTGGATTAGAGCAAGAAGGAGGAGTCAGATATTAGCACATATTAGTCATAATTGTTATGAGTGAATCATGGAAATTTGATACACCTAAATCTAAATGAAAGCCCTCCTTATCCATTGGATTTCAAACTTTCTCATTTTTCTGTCCATCCAAATTTTATCCATTGCATAGTTGTAGTTAATTCACTTGTTGATTTATTCATACATTTGAAAAGTCTATGTATCAGGAATTGTGCCAGACACAGGCAGTGGGGGGACACTGTTCCCTCAAGGTTTACAATACAATAAAATTCTTATGTTAGATATCAACAAATAGGGACACGAGGTGGGAAGAAACATTTGAGATAGTGAAGGAGAGGAAAGAGGGGGAGCATTCCAGCCCAAGAAAATCCTGTGGGGCAACCCACCAACACGCATGAGGGTGATGTGTTTGGAGAGTGCATCCTATATGTGGGTGCTTGGCAGGCTTCGGGCATAAAAAGGCAAAAGAAAGAAAATGAAGCTGGAAAGGTAGGCTTCAGGGAACGGACTCTGCAAGCCAGGATTTGGCATTTTGGATTTTATTATTTGGGCACGAGGGAGACTCTGAATTTTTTTATAGAAGAGGATTGAGTTAATATTTGTATTTTTGACTTGAAAAAAGGAGAAAATGAGTGAAAAGCCTAGACAATAGTTAGGCTAATTATTTTTCTTATTTGATGCAAATGTATAGACTCAGTGGATGTTTGAGGAAAGAATACATATGCACTGGGAAATTAAAAATATAGATGTGAATCTCAGGAGAGAGACTATACAAGAGTGACTGGCAATGTCAGTTGGGTTGAGGTATCAGGAAGAGGAGGAAAATGTACGATGGGGCTCTAGAAAACACCAATATTTAGGGAGAGGCAAAAGATAAGAAACTGACAGGAGAAAAGCCAGAAGAATTAAGTGCCCATGATCTTGACGGAAGTAAATTTTAGGAAAGAAAGAAAAGATGAACAAAATAAAATGGCACAGTAAGAGGAGTATTGGTTTAGTCATTGTTGGTCATACAACAGGAGCTTCAGCAGAGTGATAGTAGAAGGGACCAAGCTATGGTGAGGCAGGTGGGAATAGAAGGTGAGGGTAGCGGAGGGTAGGGAAAGATGGGAGGGTAGCTGAAGTGGGAAGTGGGAGATAGTGAAGGTTTTCTTTTTTTATTTTTTTTAGCATGGACTTGTTTATAAACTAAAGTTAATGGTCAGTGGGAAAGGAATAATTGAAGAAAAGAGGGAGAGAATGGCAGAGACAGAGACATGGAAAGAATAGCTGATGGATCGAATCCCAGAGAAGGCACTCGTATTTAGCAAGCAACTGGCTACACCACTACATTGGTTGAAAGATGTTTTATGAGAATATTATCAGATCTTTAAAAATACTTAAAATGGAGTAAGTGTAGGGGCAGAAATGTGCGTGGCAATTAATTGGTACATCTGCCATCAAAAAGTTGATCTAAATTGAATTCCTAATCCTAGTAAGAACACTCAGTTTGAAAGCCTATTTTTTCATATAAAGTATTTATAGATTCATAGATTTTAGATTTGAAAGGGACTTAGAGGATCTCATAAAGTTCCTGTCAGGTCAGGGAGACACTAGACAAAGAGGAGAAAGATGCCCTTAGGATCTCTTTTTCTGGTCCCTGCTGCTAGTGGCTGCAGCAAGCGGTAAGTGGACTGGGGGAGGTGTCCCTCTGCTTTCTGGTGTCGCTTCAGGGAGGTCCAGATGGGAGTGGGAGAGGACGGGGGCTGAGATCTGTCTGGATTCTGTGCCTAAGTGCAGTGCGAATTTATTTTCACTGCTTTTGGTAATTTATCTGCGAAGAAAGTGATACAAGAGTCCATTGGGGCTCATAGCAGATAAACCAAAACCACATTTTAAAAAGTTCAATAGAAATGAGATAATATGATGTTATAAACCCATAATATATTGAAGCTTCAAATGCAAGTACAAAGTGATGTCACCATAGCAACTCAGCTTGCGTACAGGAAGTCGGATATAAAGTCAGGAATTTATAAGCAATAAATATTTTTTAAAACTGAATATTTTAGAGTAATAAAAACTAATTTTGATGTTATTTCATTTAAAAATTGATTTGCATTAAAAAATATATGTACTCTCTGTAATATAACCTTTTTTTTTTTTTTTTTTTGAGACAGAGTCTCAAGCTGTTGCCCTGGGCAGAGTGCTGTGGCATCACAACTCACAGCAACTTCAAACTCTTGGTTTTAAGCAATTCTCTTGCCTCAGCCTCCCAAATCGGTGGGACTACAGGCACCCAGCACAACACCTAGCTAATTTATGGTTGTAGTTGTTATTGTTATTGTTGTTTAGCAGGCCTAGGCTGAATTCGAACCCACCAGCTCCCATGTATGTGGCTAGAGTTCTAGCTGCTGAGCTATAGGCACCAGGCCTGTAATATAACTTTTAAATCTGAGAAATAATGAATATTTGAAATGTTTCAAGATCTGCTTTTCAATCTTAAAAGAAAATGACTTTATATTGTTGATTATAAAGTAATGCATCCTATAAAATATTAACATGCAAAAATAAAAGAAAGTTTTGAACAAATTGTATAAAATACCACTGCCTAGAGATAAATACTGTACGTATTTAGAAGAACATCTCCCCAGATGTATCTCTATAAAAGCATACATATAAACATAGATTTATTATAATTTTACTGAATGATTCTTTAATTTTTAATGACCTCATAAAACATTTGAGAAATATAAATTCTTGGGGTTGGAGACCAGGAGTTTTGTTCAGGTGTTGTGCACTACAATGTGGATATAGAGAAACGCTTGTCATATGAGGGTATTTTATGTTTGTCCCATTAGTCGCCATTGTTTTCAATTAGAGATGAGTTCAGTAGAAATTCTTTTGTGTTTCTTTTTTTATTTTTTTTTTGTAGAGACAGAGTCTCACTTTATCGCCCTCGTAGAGTGCCGTGGCATCACACTGCTCACAGCAACCTCCAACTCCTGGGCTTAGGTGATTCTCTTGCCTCAGCCTCCCGAGTAGCTGGGACTATAGGCGCCCGCCACAACGCCCAGTTATTTTTCTGTTCTGCAGTTCAGCAGAGGCTGGGTTTGAACCTGCCACCTTCGGTAAATGATGCCAGCGCCCTACTCGATGAGCCACAGGCACTACCCTAATTCTTTTGTATTTCTAACTAATTTCCCTACTACTTTTTTCACATTAATCTCTGAGATACTTTACTTTTCCTAGTAGTCATGATTTTCTTCAGTAAAAAGAGAGAAGGGCACAGCATTCAATAACAATGATATTTTCCATGCTACGGCATAAAAATTATCATGAAAATAGTTGTATTTGTTTACACTGAGGAGTTTTATTTAGAACTGAAAGACGTGATCTGGGGGAAGACTTATTCAAAATGAAAAAGAAAATCTTATTTTTTTTTTTCTATTAAAGAGAATGTAGAAAAAAAAGAGTCATTATCAGGTGACCTAGGATTTGTTCTCGGCCAGACCAAAGGAGGAACCAAAAGAAGACATCTGAGAAAGGTGGGAAATGATTCCTAAATTCCCAAACAGAAATGACAGCACATCCTGTTCCGTGCAGTGCTGCGAGGAAAGCTAACCTATTTCAGTGGGACAGCCTCAAAGGGATCAGGAAAAAAATGCACAGTGAGAGAGAAGGCAGGGAAATATAAAAGAGAGAGAGAGCATGGAGACACAGGTGTATGGGTGAACTAGCACCGCCACCTCCCAGGAGCCCTAACTCCCTTCTTTGCTCTGCCCCCAGCTCCTTGCTGCAGGATCCAGCCCTGGAAACAATCGCTCCTTCTCACTTGTCCCCAAGGATTTGTTCCATTTGTGCTGTGTTGACCCTGTATTGATTTGCTGTCTGGTCTTGGATTCCTATCCTTCACTTAGCCTTTCTTGAGTTTACCAAAGAAAGTAAGATTAAAACCTTAAAGATGAGTATCTGGATAAAGATATCTCAAGAAGACAGAGGGCGGCATCTGTGGCTCACAGGAGTAGGGCGCTGGCCGCATATACCAGAGATGGTGGGTTCAAACCCAGCCCTGGCCAAAAACTGCAAAAAAAAAAAAAAAAGAAGAAGAAGACAGATGTCGTGAATGGCCAGTGTCTCTCTCATGTCTGCTCAAATTTCTGTTCTGATCAAGTCTCCTGACTTCCATTTGAGCCAAGTGAGAGCCAGCAGGGAGTGACTCTTAGCTCTTCTAGAAAGGGCAGCATCTAGCAACACAGAGGACGGTCATTGCAAATGTTAAGTCTTGGTTGCAAACCTTGGCTATAATTCAACCATTGTTTTCAGCACTTAGCGTCACATGGTCTGGCAATATTTGCCCGTTTCCACTACTTACCATTTTTAAAAAGAGGCTCTTGAAAGGATTTTTTGTGAATAGCCAGTCTTTTGTCCTATTATAGTTTCAATTGAATGACACCCTTGAAGTGGATTTTAATCATATCAAAACTACAGGAGAAATAAAGTACTTCAATGTGGTTTGCTGAAATATGGAAAGAGCCATTGTTTTTGCTTTTCTATAGAAACTAAAATAAAAATTTAACCCTTGGACCTTCCCCAAGATAACTAAATTATGCTGTCCTGCAGTAAACCTGAGGGAAAGCTAAAGACCAGAGTGTAATCACCACTAGTCTGTGGGGAATCTTAGACTCAGACTCTGGGCTTGATTATTTCTTAATTTAAGGGTTGATTAAACCTAATTTAGTCTATAGCCTTTGCCCTTCTCCTCTTCTTCATAGTATGTTTTTCTACATAAAATGTTATAAGCTAATATTTTGTTCAAAAAGCGATTGAAAGTAAATAGGGTAATATTAATGATTGTTTATTTTACCTGGAGGGAATACACATATTATATTATTCTTTATGCTTTTCCAAGAATTTAAAATATTTCAAAAGAATTTTTTACTGACTTTTTTTATTTTGACATAATTAGAGAAAAATTGAAAGAACAGTACAAAAAATTCCTGTTTGCTCATATTCTCAAAACTAGCATTTTACCTTATTACCTTTATCATTCAGTCTTTCAGAATGATATTTATTTTTCCTGAACCCTTTCAGGTTCAGATTCAGAGTAAGTTATATACATGACATCTTTTCACCCCTAAACACTTCAGTGTCTACATGCTAAAAATTAAGGATGTTCTCTTTCATATCTTCAATATAACGAACAAAATCATAATTAATACCACATTAGTATTGTACTGATAAAATTCTAGTTGCTATTCAACAGACTATATTCATTTTTTTCCGACTGTTCCAATAAATCTTTTGTAGGGAAAGGAAATCCCGGATCATGAGCATGTTGACCTGTTAAGTCTCTTCAGTCTTGTTCAATCTGGAAAATTTCTTCCTTCTTTCCTCGTCTGTGATGATCTTGGCGTTCTTGAAGAACATGAACAGTGTCAGTAGTGACATCAGTGGTCACTTTCTCCAGGGGTAATTCCTAACCTCATTAACTAGGACATATTCTTCTGTCATGAGCTTTTAGGACTTGTTCTCTTTTTTTTTTTTTTTTTTTTTTTGAGACAGAGTCTCACTTTGGTTGCAGCTGTCATTGTTTGGCGGGCCCAAGCTGGATTCGAACCCGCCAGCTCAGGTGTATGTGGTGGGCTCCTTAGCTACTTGAGCCACAGGCGCTGAGCCTTTTTAAGATTTTTTTCATTTTTTTGTAGAGATAGTTTCACTTTATCACCCATGGTAGAGTGCTATGGCGTCACACAGCTCACAGCAACCTCCAACTCCTGGGCTTAGGCGATTGCCTTGCCTCAGCCTCCCTAGTAGATGGGACTACAGGCGCCCACCTCAACACCGGGCTATTTTTTTGTTGCAGTTTGGCTGGGGCCAGGTTTGAACTTGCCACCTTCGGTATAGGGGGCCAGTACCCTGCCCACTGAGCCACAGGCATCACCCAAGACAGAGTCGCACTTTGTCACCCTCAGTAGAGTGCTATGATGTCATAGCTCACAGCAACCTCTCCTAATTTATATCTCTTAGTGGGCTGACTCAGTACCCATGGGCTCTAGTGCAATGGATACAACAGGAGGGCAAGCTTTTCTATCCTCACTGGATAAAATGCTCTTAAACTGGCATGCTTCCTCAAAAAAATTTTGTTTCAAGATTGTAGATAGTCTACAATCTAATTCTCTTCTGTATTCTATTTCCACTGAAAGTTTTACCAGTTACCAGCTGCTCACCCCAGAAACCTAGGAGCCATCCTTCTCATTCAGTTCCTGTGGCAGAGGTGGTATCTTCTAATCTAAATACGTTTTTGTCATTCTCTCTTCTCTCCACCCCACACTGTCCTGCCCTCAGGCTTTCTCTCTCCCAATGCCTCCAGCTGTTCTCTAGGCTGCATCCCTTCCCCATCAACCCCAAGTGTACTCTCTTTTAGTTCTTCATCCCTACAGCTCCCAAAATAATTTCTCAAATCTCAAATATAAATCTTTTGGCATTTCCCCACTACTTAAGATACTTAAAGGATTACAGAGTTTGTGAAATAAATTACCAGTGCCCTTTTAGGGCATACCAAAGCCCCACTCTGGCTTTAACTCCCAGCCGTCCCTCCACACCTCTGATAATTCAGTAATACTGAATTTGGAAATTCCCGCATAACCCTTCTGGTTTATGGTTCGGAGTCTTCACATATGCTTTTCCTTAACCTGAATCATGCTCTTCCTTCCTCACTGGCATACTCTTTTTTACTTAGCGAATTGTTATTTTTTTATTAAAAATCAGTTCAAATAGCACCTATTCTGCCAAGACTCTCCTATCCTTATCCTCCACTTAAAATCTGTCCTGCCAAATAAGACTTTGTTCTTTTTTCCTATGTGATCTCTTGAGGGGGTGGTATGCAGAGGAGAGGAAGAGTAGTTTCCCACAATTACAACTATCAAAGCATATTTCCTGGTAGACTAAGCCATTCTTGAAACAAACTAACAGTCCAGAAGCCAGAACTCACTGTGCCACCCTAAAGACCATAAAGGGTTCATATACTTTATTCTCCCTATTTTGTCCTGCAAAAGTTAACTTCATTTATTACTATGCTAAGATATTTAACTATATGACTACTTGTGGGAAGTTTCTTATGATTTTCTTATTACATTCAGAACTTTCAAACTGGAGCTTTTCCTCCTAGAATGGACTCCTGCTTGTCATTTTAAAATTGCATCACTACTAATTGTCACAGAAATTGGATTATAAGAATAGTGAATGGTAGCCTTGTTAGTAAAGATGAATTACCTAGGAAAAAATTCCATGTGACCATAATTGTCAGTGTGTTCTGAAAAGTACAGTTGGTTGGTACAAAGGTGTTATGGGGATCTAGCTAAGCTTTTTCCACTCTCATTTTGTGCCTAGCAAACCGCCTAGAACTCTATAAAAGTTTATGAAATAAATGGTGTCTTTTTCAAGCCTAAGATAAAATCAGGACTATAAAGAATGGAGAAACTATTTTTCAAGTTACGTGCTTCAAGCCAAAGATAGAATTTAATGCTGTAGGTATTACAACTAATTTTGACATGCTTTCACCCAGACTCCTGAAACTATGGTCAAGCTCAGCCTTGCACTGAGCTTGTGTTTTCTGTAAACTAGTTCCGGCTTTTGTTTAGCTTCTCATTTTCATTCCTGTGAGTCAGTGATTTTAAAATCTGCCTTCATATACGAATCATCTAGTATGCTTTGAAAAAATACCTATACCTGGGACCCACTTCCAGAAGATCTGATTTAATTATCCCCAGCACTGGTATTTTTGAAAATTGAGCATTTTAATGTAAAAGTCCCAGATAAGTATCACAGCCAGAAGAGAATCTATTTTCTTTCTGATGTCTGCAGAAAATGTGTTTTTTTTTTTAATTTCACTTTCATGTAGGTTTGATTTACTTTTTTCAGAGTTTGCATGAGGTTACCGAGCTAGTTATACCTTGCACGATCATTTTTATGTAGATACAGATATCACTATGTTTAGCTCATGATTCTTTTAGAGCAGGGGTCCTCAAACTTTTTAAACAGGGGGCCAGTTCAGTGTCCCTCAGACTGTTGGTGGGCCGGACTATAGTTTAAAAAAAAAAAAAACTATGAACAAATTCCTATGCACACTCCACATATCTTATTTTGAAGTAAAAAAATAAAGCGGGAACAAATACAATATTTAAAATGAAGAACAAATAAAGTTAAATCAACAAACTTACCAGTATTTCAATGGGAACTATGGGCCGGCCTGCTAATGAGATTGTCGATGTCTGGTTCCATATTTGTCACTGCTAGTCATAACAAGTGATGCAAGTGTGCATCAGTTAGTCTAGATGTGGTTGGAGATTTCAGATGTTTCATTCTGGAAAAAGTCTATTCTCAGACATAAGTGCTACCAAAGATGGTTGCCATTTTAAGTGCATGGCTCCTGAGATTAGGATATGTCTCAGAGGGGAGAGATGCATAGAAATTAGGAAGGCTGCTTGACTTGAATGTGTCTTTCAGAGAGTCATAATTCTGCAGTTCAGCCAGTTCCATTTGGTAAATTGTATCCACATTTTCTCTCTTTCTTTTTTTTTTTATTTCAAGATACTTTATTCTTAAAACAGGTCACAACACTAAGCTTTTGGCCCATTCTGCCACTGTACAAGCTACAAATGCTTGCTGAGCAGCAGAGGGGTGCTCTTTCATAGCATGTCTGAAAAG